>CABFOQ010054648.1:0-11861 GCA_900660455.1 Gephyroberyx darwinii
CCATTACAAAATACAGTAAGAATGGTAACTCTTTCTAGAATATACTACAGTATACTGGTAATCATAGAAATGCAACAGGAAAACAGGAAAGCTTCTAAGTGCTTTATTTTTGCCAGGGGGTTCTTTTTTTGCCATAAAGTAATTCAAAAATAAACTACAGTTTTGTACAAAATTGCCGTAAGGAAAACAAAAGTCAATACTGTAATACAGAAGTTTGCTCAAAAAACAAAACACACAAATCATGCTAGTCCACCCGGTCTCCTGCGTTTGGCCACATGTTTTCGTCCACATCACACACACATCACATCTTTTGGCATGCCGGATCCAAGCTTGGCAATCCTCTGGATGTCCTCACATCATTCATAGCATTGACAAGTGACGTCTGATGGTGTGGATTATGGTCATAAACCTTCCACCTCCACGCAGAAAATAATTCTTCAATGGGGTGTTTGTAATTTGGCAAGTTGCTGTCCATTATGTCCCATATGTTTTGAAATCTAACAGTTTTGAAAAGAGTATGTAAGCATTGGCAAAATGGGCTGTACACATGGTTTTGCTGGTGGTTGACTTGGAGTGAGAAAAGTTTTCATGAATTTTGAAAGCTGTAGTCATTGAATGTCTTTTGTGTGAAACCAATGCATTTTATGTTAAAGCAAGGCAACAGTCAGTCACGGTTTGGTTCGCATAGACTTCTGTTGTGCTCACAGTGTGAAGAGTTTTGAAGAAGTGGCTTCAGTATGGACCGATGTGAGTTAGCAATCGTAAAAAACTGTAAACTTTCCTCAAGGGATTCATTCTTCCCAAGTAATTTTTCTGAGGACCTAAAATTTATTTTGTGGGTTATTATGTATGCTGATGTAACAAATGTCACTGTTTTCATGAGACTAGTGACCTACTCACCTACCGTGCTCAGGCTGCTAACTTCTGCACAGTCTTACTGTCGAAGTCTGTGGCAACATATCATAATCACTTTGGGTACCATGGACTTATTTGAATCTGCTCACAGCCCAATGTCAAGTCCAAAACCATGCCCTAAAAATGTCCTATAATATACTATGACAGTGCATCTATATCTTTGCACAGACACAAACAAAAATTGTAACAAAAATGATATTTTCTCTACTATCTCTTTCAGAGACAGCAGAGGTTTAGAACAATACTTTGCAGAAAACTTTGCAGCCTTGTGTGTGTGTGTGTGTGTGCATGTGTGGGTGGATGGGTGTGTGAGCATGAATGTCTACATATTTGTACGTGTGTTTGATACATGTGTGGGAGTATGTGTACACGTGTTTGCTTGTGTATGTTTGTTATGTGCCGTATGTGTGTGTGTGTGCACACGTCTCGTGCTCAAGTCCGGGGCACACTGCAGCGGGGGTAGGACTGAACAATGAGTTCAGAGGACTGGGGAGCCGACCTTGTTAATAACCCAGATAAACAAACAAGCAGACGAGCAGCAGCGGCAAAACAATGGCAACACAATAGGCAGTGTTTCATCAGCGGCAGACAGAAAGGATAATTACCGCTACCCTCCTACTCCCTGTCTGTCCTCTTAAACACCCTCCTCTTCATCTCTGCATCTCACACACCTCCCTTTCTCTATTTCTAGCTCTCCTGCTCTCTCTCTGTCACACTGTTGCTCACTCTTTTTCTTTCTTTCTTTCTTTCTTTCTTTCTTTCTTTCTTTCTTTCTTTCTTGCTTTCATTAACTGTCTCTGTAGTTTTCGCTCCCTGTTTTCTTGCTTTCATGCTACTTCTCTACTTCTTACTTTTGTCATAATTAGACCCAGTTGCTGTCACAGAGGGAGAGAGAGAGAAGGATAATGTGCAAGGGAGGAAGCAACAGGAGCAGAGAGTGAGAGCTAAAGAGGAAAGAAAGTCTGTAAATGAAGTAATGTGTCTTAATGAGACATTACAGTGAATTAGAGAGAGAGAGGTGGGGAAGAGGTAGGGAAGGGAGAGGTGGGAGCATTAAGCAGCAGGGTGAAAAGAAAAAGGGTTTCTATCTCAGATCTTGATATTACTTCTCCACCCACGTCCCTCTGCCTGCCCCTTTGCACTACAGACATGTACATCTACACAAACACACACAGACATACAAACCCACACAGCAGCCAACTTGGACAGGTGAAAATTGAATTGCCAGAGCCAGTGAAGTACGACACTGTGGCCAGGCTTTAGATGTACTTTCTGGCATTATCTCCAGGCAACCAAAAGAAGCTCTGTGTTGTAGATAATTAGAGGGGACTCAAGTAGATGGAGATAGTGTCAAGGACAAAGTTTAGTGATATCGTCTTAACACTGCTGTTATTGGATGAAAAGGTTGGAGCTTCAGAAGAGGCAGCTTTTCAGGAATGGTGCAAGTTATCAGTTGTTTTCTATACCTGTCCCACTTTACCAAGTGTCAGCATCTGCTTTTGGGAGTTTAAACAACATAAGTGCCTTAGCAAACCTGGGGAGTGCACTGCACTATATGAGATGTGCTAGAAAATGACAACAGTCTAGGAGGCTCACATCGTTAACAAAAAACAGCTTTGCTATCAGAGTAATCACTTCCCGTTTCCTTTTTGAATTTTACAATGGCTTTTGAATGCGTCCCAAGAGCCCTAAGGTCATGAAAATTTACTCAGCACATTAACAGCTACATAAATGTTCAGTTCGCAGGAAAAAATCTAAATGTCTAGATTGGAGTTACAAGATGTTCATTCGGCAGTGCCGTAACAGTTCAGTGTTATTGCCTTAATTATTTCTCATGAGGAGAATGGTTTTCCAAACACAACTGAGCTGGGTTATTCAGTTCTGTTTCATTCTTTGTTTTCTTTTTACTTTCTCAGACAAGTAAACATCATTCCCTCTCTGTTGCTTCAGTATGAAAACTTGAAAAATGCTCATGTCTTCCCAAGTTTAGTCTCCCTGCCCCTGTCAGGCCAGGAGAGCCTTTACAGGGAGAGTGTAAAAAACAGACGGGATAAGCTGCTGCGGAGACCTAATAAAACTGTCAGACACTGTCAGAATCGTTTGAGAATTTGTGAGTTCTCATCGCCTTAGCTTTTCCTCTCTGGAAAATGAAGCCTTGATGGGAGGCTTCTGCGGAGACCTCCCACTGAAACAGTTGTTGGTGTTCAAGGAAAAACATGGAGGAGGAACGATCAGGGAAACTCATTCCTCCCCCTAGTCGCAGCGGGAGGGCTCTGAAATAACCTGGGCCGGACTCCCTTTCTCTTGCTCTGTGTCTCTTCCTCCCGCTGTCAGGATCTGTGTGTCTCTCTTTGGTGTTAGAGATTTGCTCCCATTTGAGAGGCTCTGTTCCGCTCAGCTGAGGGAAGGAGATTACCGTTTGATGAGGTTTTAGTCTGTCCGTCTGCTTAACGTGATGGCCCCGCTACCCCTTCACTCTGCCTTTCCCCATCGGGGCCAGGGATCTTTAAAAACCCAGCTTTGGACTGCTTAACCTGAGAAAGAGCTTTTATTCTTTCAGATACACGTGTTCACACACACTTACCACTGAGCTTGCAGACAGATGCACACAGAGTTCACTCACCCAGACAGACCAAAATAAAGGACATGATTTGGCAGAGACTGCAAGCTAGAGAATAGCGAGTTAGATAAGGTGGGCGGTTAGCAAGCACAAATATACCATAAATGTAAACCAATGATTTTAGCAGTGTTTCCTATTCCTGTCACATTCCTTGGATATTATTCTTCAGTTAGATGGAGCATTACTAATAAAGTGAATAGACACTTCTAGACTGGTTCTTGCCACTTTCTTAAAGTAATTGCTGTAAATGCAAAGTTGTTGATCAATGTACAGGAAGAAAGTCGCTCAGAAAGATGTCTACAGGATATTCATTCTGCTCTAACATTTGGTGAAACGGCGTAATGAGCGCAAACTCTCACCAAAATCTTGATACACCCAATTAAATTGCCCCACACAAATTGGATAGAAAAAGATTTGCCTGTCATATTTGTTTTCATTATTATTCTCAACTTTCTCACACCACACTTGTGCTACGATGGCGACTGTGAGCTTAGTTCAAGAATGATTGTGGCGTTACTTTCCAATGAAATATAAAAAGACTTTTTCACCTTGTTGGCTAATTCTCTGTATCATATCATCTCATATTCTTCTGTCATGTTGTTAGTGCTTACTTCATGGCATATATAAAAATTCCAACTAATATTACAATTGTAGATTTTTGAACAATCCCCATATAAAATATATATCATATTTATTCCTGACTTTAATAACCACATAGACCTCTGAAGACATAATTAAAGGCACAGACACATAAATGATAAGGGATATAATACTAAAGTACTCACACCCTACTGTTGCATGCATGTATGTCTGTCATGCTTGGGTGCTTTCTATTTCCTACTCACAACAGCTTAATATAGTGATGTGGTGGGGTGTGTGTGTGAGTGAGTGAGAGAGAGAGAAACAGATTTTCTATGTGGAAAATAGGTGCATGTGTTCCCCTTTGCTTATCAATGTCAATGTCGCACCATTTTAACTTCTATTCAATTATATCATTAAAAAATAAGGAGATTTCATTCAAAAGGTTTGCAACAATGAACTCAGTTGATGGATTTGACATTGACATTTGAGTTTCTGTATGTATGTATGTGTGTATGTGTGTGTGCGCCTCCTTGTTTATCGTGTGTGGGTTGCCCATTTAAGATAGGCGGTTCATGTTCGTGAGTGTTTTTGTGTGAACGTGCTTGTGTGTGTGTGTGGGGGGGTATGTCATGCCTTTTGTCCTTTGTCTTTTTCTCTGTGCAGGGAGTGCTGCCCACCCCCTTGCTGTCCCCATGGCATGCGCAGCACCAAGGCTCGCCTCGTACCAGCATGCCCCAGCGCAGACAGAGTGAGTCACTAACACCATTTTCCAGACTCTTGTTCTTGCCTTCATTAAAAAAAAAACTCTAACCTTCCCTTTACTCTCTCCTCTGCTGCATGCCTTGTGAGGGTGCTCACTCACCCAGGTCTTGGAGAGTCTCATATTAATATGAGATGTCCACTATAATTTGCAAAAAGCAACCTGTTGTAGAACATTAAGTCATTAGCTATGTTAAGACCCTTTGGTTTTTAAAAAAAAAAAAAAAAAAAAAAAGAAGACATTTTTCAAGGATGGAAGAGTTTGTATGTTCAGTATTTGGATAATGAGTATAGGATTTTTTTCCCCCAGTATGACATTTTTGGATCAAACCCTTCATCATTTTTGTTCCTCTAGAGTTTCAGATTCTAACCAACTATCTCTCTCTGCTATTACTCCTTCCTTTCCATATATTGGTAGGTACAACCATCATAATATATTACAATACATTTAAAACACAAATTAAGATACTGACATTATTTGTTAAATAGTCAGTTTTGACGGGAAGGAATTATACAGCAGTCCCCTTATCAGTCAGTGTGTCTTCTGTTATTGAATAAGAAGTACACCTGTCAATTACATGACATGTCAAAGTTTTGCTTCGGAGAAACTCTATTTACTTCAATTTTTAAAAAGTCAATTTTCTATTTATTTATTTATTTTTTTGGTTTGAACCAATCTGACTTCATTGAAAAAGACTGTACTGTGGAAACAATAACAGTGAAATTACCATCTTACTGAATCCCACAACAGTGCTTTTGTATAATACCTTGCTGATGAGATAGCTGGTAGAGGAGGAAGCAAGAGAAAGAAAAGGGGTAACTAGTTTTTAGAGAAAGCACACACAGAAAAGAAAGAGTGATAAAGAAAGAAAATGAGGGAGAAACAGAAAATCACAACGCCCATGCTGTGTTCTTTTGATGTTTCTCAGTGGAGCTGAGGATGAATGCAGGATAAGGTTGCATTTTTTTTTATATATCTGGTGTGGTTTCAGCATCAACAGCACTTGTGTTTAGACAATTTGACAGAAATGTGTGTGTAACCCAGCTGTCAGTCAAAGTGCAGTGTCTGCCACCACTGGATAGTGAGGTCTGGTTAAACAAGAGACAGAGGACCAATAGTAGTTTTTATATAGTGGGAGAGAGAAAGAGAGGTCAGGGTTATGAAGTAATGCAATTCAGATATGCTTAACTATAGTTTCTGTACAGTCATGCATGGCTATAAGATGAAAAGCAACAGAAGAGAGGAAAACAAATCTATTTCAGTTTCGTTTAATAAAGCAATAATGCACTGACCCCCCCTCCACACACCCCCACTGGGAGCTCCTGCTGTAAACAAACCAGTAAAGAGTTCTTGCCAGGAATAAATGGCTTTAGAATAGAAAATAGGAATTGCCAGTTCTGGGATTAGAGAAAAAATGGACTCTTTATGCAGGTCTCTATGAATGGAAAATGATGTTGGTTTGCATGAAATTGGTTTGTTTGTCAAGCTACTATATGGCCTTATCTTGCAAGCATGGGTGGTCTGTCAATGCTGTAACCATGGTTTCTTAACCCTAGCAATTGTCGTATCTTTTATATCTGTCCAACCTCTCTTGTTCTCTCTATCTACTGTATCTTATTCTACTCTCCCTCTGTCTTTCTACCTTCTTCGCTCCACACCTCTTGACTTTGTCTCTCATCTCCTTAAACAAGTCTCCTATACTGTGTCTCTTCTCCCTCTGCCTCCCCACACATAATGCCTATGGCAAGGAGTGGAGCCCCTAGTGCAATACTTCACTGACAGAGCGTGGTACAGTAACCCTTTCTTTGAAATGCAGTCAACATGGTGCCCTCTCAGCCCCTTCCTGCACGCTAGGCTGGGGTTTGGCGTGATGTGGCACGACATATGCATGCCCATCTACATCTGCATCTGCATGCTTTGCACTGGGTTTGCTGTTGTTTTTGGAGTTTTGACTTTGTGTATCTGTACTTACAGCTTTGGTCTGCGCTTCCTATGGAAGACAGTTTAGGGTCACAGTGGTACTTCTTTAGTTATAATCACATTAAGTTGTTTATAGTTTTCATCTTTCATTTACATCTTCTTCTTTGTTGGATTTTGACATGAGTTATATCTGTTTTTTGTGCTGTAGTTATTCTGTTTCACATCATCCTCTCTTTTTATTTGTTTCATCCTATCAAATGAAGTATTTATGAACGATAATGCATGCATTGGTAAATTCCTCGCAATTTTTCCACTTCATGAATGACTTGAATGGCGAAATTGTATCTGAAGGAATAAAATGTATGAATAACCCTGTGTTATTGTACCTGAAACCATATTACTGCCGTTCTGAGCTATGGCCTTCATTCAAACTCTGCCATCATAAGCACAGCAAGCGATAGACAAATGTGAGCAATCACACCCTTCCGCTCTTGTCCTCTCTAAGTCCATCCATAGCGGTTGAATTTACACACAATCCAAGTCATCATTTTCACAACCACCAATATAAGATTACGCTATAAAGTCTAATCTAGCTCTGAAATGTGCCACCACACTGTCATTCTCATCTGCCTACGTAATCCAGAGTGCTATTATCACAATGTCTTCCAAGAGGTTAAATGGGGATAATTTACTCCCTTATCAAGATTCTTTCCTTTTGGTATTTCTTCTAATTATATTCTGGAATTGACCACTTTTCTTGGTGCGTGTCAGGCTGGAAATGAGCTTGGTTATCTTGTGCCCTGACATCTTCCAGATGCCTCTGAATTGGCTCTTAAATTGACATCCCTTGTTTCTTGGTTAGACTGGTGGTTTTCTGTGAAAGTGATAGCTATTGTCAGTGAATTGAGGGACTTCTAATCTTGGCACTGCAGTAAAGAGCCCTAAATGATTGTTGCCAATTATAATTGGGACCACCCATAATAAAAATCAATGTATATATTATTCCTGTGACCATGGTTATATCAGTTTGTATTTTTTAACATGAACTGATTTGTCCTAAAACTAAAACTGGACCACCAAACCTCTAATCTATGATGTTGTACCAATGAACTTTGCTCCATTAACAATAAATGGGATGATGGTTTTGCAGACTCCTAAAATGTTTGTTGCAATGATTACAGTAACAAAAAAGCGAAATGTACCCATATCCCCATGACATTATCCTAGAGCAATGTCATCTCCCTTATCCCCTCCAATTAATTTACTGTGGAACTCTACTTTGGTGAGCTATCGCATATTTAGTGGACTGGAGCAAACTTTTCTCTTATTTCTGGCTATGGGAGTCAATAGTGAGTGCTCACCCACACAGACTGAACTGTCATAGTGTATAGGAATTAAATATTTCAAAGCCGAAACTAAGTGCTACTCCCTTTTAAAAGACTTGTAATATGTAATCTTCCTGGCGCTCATTTCTTGGCAAAAAGATCGAAATACTGCTTGACACCTAGAGGTTGACAAAGGTTGTGATGATAGGCTAGTGGGTGCAGTGTGACAGGGGACCAGGAGATGGAGCTGTGGCCTCGGACATCCTCTCCCATCCACACATATGAGGGAGTGATGTCACAGGAATGGTAGCCAGCTCTACATCGCAATGTATTCACATTTAAGAGGTCTTTATACTTTCAATTTAAAGCATATACTTTGTACTCAAAATAAGCCTTAACCCTAAAGCCACGCTCCACCTACAGAGCTACAAAGGAGATAGATACACAAAGGTTGCTGTCTCTGTGATAGATACACAACGCTCTAACCACTGGCTTCTTCAGTCTCAAACTAGGTAATTTTAGAAATAGCATGAAGATTTTTTAAGATCATAAGATATCCAATATTGACTTTCTTATTGATCTGAGCATCTTTGGACTTGGTCCATTACTAGCCATTTGATAACCATGACAAACAGCCCTACTGGATGGATGTGGTCCAGAATGGCTGTTGTAACCACTGTACTCCACTAGTTAATGCTGTATTATGTCAGTAAATTACAGACTCTTCCATAGCACTGTGCAGTACATGCAAATATAGTGGTAGCTATTGTAAAAGCAAGATTCTCTAAATAGTTCCTTTTGAGACTGTAGCGGTGGTGCCAAAACAATAGAAAATGTGTAAATTCCTCAAAGGCTACTTCTGCACAGATATAAATGAAGCATAAAAATGTGTGTGTACACACAGGGACACACACACAGAGACAAAGACACACCATGATGGTCTTCATTTCAAAAACCATGCAGTAGTTGCTGCAGCTGTTACTGGTTAATATTCTACTATCTTCCCTGCACAGACAGCAGACATCTTGGGTCTTGGGGATGTCTTTGAGGCCCCTCTGAAGCAGTCACCAAGTGACAAATAGATTTTAGCACCCAATCCCAGACATTCAGAGAGCCAGGTTAATATCTTCTGTCTGTCATCAAGTGCTGAATTAGAGCTTCATCTTGACTCTGTCTCCCTCATTTTAGGAAGAGGTCCTGACTGGCCATGACATTAAGAAGAGATAAATAAATCAAAGAGGCAGAATCTTCAGTTTTCTTCAGTTGCTTTTTTCTTCTTCTTTTCTTATATTTTTGCCACACAATATTCAAAGGCATGGATTCCACAGGGATCAAAGACAATATAATTCATGTACAATATGATTGATGTATATTTCTATTTTTTTTCTGCAGCCTCAAATACTACAGCCTTCCAACCCCTGCCTCAACGAGCACCTCCACAAGGAAAGACTAGTAAAAACTCCCCCCACCGAGGGCCACAGTAACCCCACAAGCAGTCGAGATGGGGGAGCCCATATAGATGCTGACCCCCCTCCCAGAGGCCTCATGACAGATGAGCCTTCCCCGGCAGGCCCCCTGGGTACAGGCCCAGACGAGTTGAGTTGTTTCCTCAGCACACACCTCCATTGCCCGGGCTCCAGGCCTCCACAGGGGGGCACTGCCAGAGATCGCCCAGTTTCAGCAGTTAAGTCTGGGACAGAGCTGGAGCAGAGAGCCCCTGCTGAGTTACTACAGGACTCTGGAGCTTCTAGGTCTGTTGGTCCCGCTTACCCTCGCATGCTGCAGCCTCCCCGCTTCCACAAGCGTGTGTCTGTCCCATCACTTACACCAGGGGGCACCAGTGGCTCTGCCCGTCTCAAACTGAGGGCTAATCTCTGGACCAAACAGCTGCCCCCTCCATCCAGAGGCCTTCCCTGCTTTAACGCTGGACCTCAGGTTCCAAGTCTAGGCTGCACTTCTCTGCCTCAGCCCTGTACGGCGTTGGGGCCTTGGAGGGATCCAGGGTGCAGCAACACCACAACCACCAAACCCAACCTGGAGGAGCCCAACCAGGGGTAGCCAGGATCCTGGTCCCTTCCAGCTGCTCATGCCTCCCCATGCCAAAGATCCCATGAGGAGCTCAAACTCACCCATCACAACTTGAGGCAGGAATCCCTGTGACGTTTTTGGCATCCATCCTCTTCGAGCTCCAGCGATAATAGAAGTGTGTTCATACTTTTTGTGTGTCCATAAGACTATGGACTGTTTGAAATCATGAATCCTTATGGACATTTCAGGGACTGCCTGTGTCAGTGGCATTGGTATTGACTGCTATATTGTTTAAAAATTAGGGTCTAAACTCTGTAACTGATCGCAATACAGTATGTAGCATGATCTTGTCTTCAAAACAGTCCACAATGATACATTACTCTACAGTCCCTCAAAATGGCTTATACAGATTATTCTCAAAATGTGCATTTTACAGACTGAGTGGGTTCCTGCTTTACTTTCTTTGCACTGACGTACACAATTGTTGATACAGACAGGGTGTTACCATTCAGAGTAGTTTGTTTTTTTGTTCCCGGAAGGTATTACCACATTTTTAAAGTGCAGAGGTCAAGTTCAGCTGCGCCCTCTGACACACAGCTGCATATGCCTTTAAAAACAGAGGTGACATGGACGTGACTTTTGCTGTGTAATAGAACGCCCAAGGGGAAAATGAAAAAAAAAAAAAAAAGAATAACAGTAGAGGTGGAATGGGGACTAGCCACAGAAAATCAAAGCTGTGAAAGTTCTCTGGAGCAATCCCTTTCAGAAAGCGAGAAAAGAAAAGGTGAAAATGTGTCTACGTGTGTGTGTGTGTGTGTGTGTATGTGTCTATGAAAGATGGAGGGAGAGACATGGAGGTGAGAGGGAAAGAGAAAAGCTTTCAACTGTTCCCTCTTTTGTGGGTTCTTTTACCCAAACTCCCCTATGCAGGTAGCGTACCTGTTTCAAGTTTCCGCTAGACACACTTGCAACCTGTAAGTGAACCTCTGAACCCTGCACGTATTAGCAAGGGAGACCACAGGCCCTCAACTCAAGTCAGCAGGCTGGAAGACGGAGAGATAGGCTGACTGAAATGGAATGAAGTACCATGCAGGTGGTGGGGATATATTTAGGACATATCAGCGAGTAATTAACTTAGATAATGTGGCAAGAAAGAGCAGCAAGTCACTCGCGTCTGTGCACACCAAGTTCCTTGAACTATCTCCCTCAGTGACACAAAGATCAGCTTGTAGGGTTTCATTAGAGGTGTGAAGTCGGTACTGTGTATATGTGTGTATGTGTATTTTTCTTTGAATCTTTCTTCCTCCCTCTCCTGCTCTCTTCTCTTTGTGCACATCTCTCTGGGGACATCAAAGGTATTAGTGGTTTTCTTTCAGGTAGGAAGCCTTTAGGGCTTTGGTGGTGTTTCTGTGGGAGTTTTTTTAAGGATTGTGTTTATCTATCCTATGCGGAGCACTTTTGCAGTCGAACGTTCCCAAAATGTCCCCACACGGGGAGCAGCAGTGTGTTAAAAAGGCCTTCTGACAGCAACTCTGCTCTCTTCCCCATCACGCCGCATGACCGTTTGGTGTACGCCTCTGGCACTGTCCGGTCTAATGCGTCCAATAATGCACCGTGCATAGAGAGAGAGAGAGGGAGGGAGAGAGAGAGAGAGAGAGAGAGAGAGAGAGAGAGAGAGAGAGAGAGAGAGAGAGGGGGGGGGGGGGGGGGG
>CABFOQ010054648.1:11881-32148 GCA_900660455.1 Gephyroberyx darwinii
AGAGGGGGGGAGGGTGAGGGAGAGAGAGAGGGGGTGAGGGAGAGAGAGAGAGAGAGAGAGAGGCCCACACACGCAAACACAGACCCACATACATAACTCATAGGGAACACATACACACAGAGACAAGCATTCACATACATGCACACTCACACACACACATTTATGAATTCTATAATGGAGTGTGTGTGTGTTTGTTTATTTTGCATTGTGTTGGATTGTTTTGTGAATTTTGTGAAGCTTTCACAGAATATTGTTGACCTATCCAAGTACCATATTGATCTATCTGTCCTCTGTAGCCAAACAATATGGTGTGTGTGTGTGCGCGTGTGCGTGTGCGTGCGCGTCTGATAAAACATGTTTACCTTCCGTCATTAGACGTTGTGCCAAGCCAACCAAGCAGTCAACACTGCTTTGTGCAGCCAAGAAAAACCCATTTCTTTTAATCAGGAGGGAAAGGGGGACAAAAAGATGTATGGAGGATGAGAACAGGAGAAAAATGCACAAAGGTAGATAATGGGTGAGTGAAAAGGAGAGATGTAGTGATGAAAAGGTGAAGGCAGTACCTCAATAAAGGTAGGTGTTTTGGTGCGCTGCTGTGTGCGAAGGTTGGTGTACTAAATATTGTTAAAGTGGGAGAGGGAGGGGGAGAGAGAAGACATAGCGTGTTTGTTTTTCTGCGCTGCGGTCCAGAGAACGGCCCAATCCCCTCAGCTGTGTCACTCACTGCTTACTAAGGCCAAACAGGAAATCAGTGTACACCTCTGTGTGTGTGTGTGTGTCCTGACACCTCTGGCTGCCAACAGTATTTCTCTCCTGGATGTGTGTGTGTGTGAGTGTGAGAGAGAGAGAGAGAGTGATGTGTCTACCCGCAAGCCAAAGGCGAATCCCTGCCAGGTGATGCAGGGCAGTGCCATCCTCATGCCCCTCTGCTGTATTCCCTATCTCTGAATCAATGTCTCCGCTCAGTTTAGCAGTAAAGCCAGTCAGTCTTAGCTAAAACAGAACGACATCTTGGCTGAAAAACTTAGATCAATTCTAATACAGAATTTTGACTTACTAACATCAATGTTTAGTCTCATTGCACAACATGTTACCAAAGGAGGTTAGTTTGTTGTACATCCTTGAGCTGAGGACAGGACTGCACTGCGGTACCCAGCGCACTATTATCTATAAATGAAAATGGTTTTCTTGCAAATCATTTACTGGCAATGGAATGAAGACGCAGATCAACTGAGACAGTATTCTGCTCTGTTATGCATTATATTCATGGTTTAGCAAGTATTGGCCATGTTAGCAACAGAGATGGTACAGCCTGTTCATCTACTTTTTCCACTCAGAAACCACCACCAGTTTCAAATCCACTATACAGTTTAATAACTTTCATGTCACGGCTGATTTTTTTTCTTTTGTGAATGGTATTGAAGTATTTAAGGTAGTAGCTGGTAAAGCACAGTTTCATCCCATAACAAAGTCGCTGGATTTATCACTACGTCACCTACAGTATCAACTGCTTTCAGCTGTCTCAGTGTACTGTGCAATATTGTTTCAAGCTAAATGTTTAAGAGGTAACAAGATGAAGGAATGCTACACTGTATTTTTAGTGACCTATTATACAAATGAAAAAGAAAATGCTTTGAAGAAATCTAATTCTAATCTATTAGTGCTGCACTTTAAACTGCATTGGTTGTGGATGCTGAATCAACACTAAACTGAATTGAGAGGCGACTAAGGCTTTGTTTGGTCTGACCATATTTGATTTTCTCGTATTCTTTCTTTTTCCTCCCTCTGCGTCTCTTTGTCTGTTTGCAATGTACATCATATTTTCTCCGCAGGCCGTGTGAGGCAGCAATAAAGGCTGCACCAAAATCTTGACAAGTCTGTTTTGGCTTATCTGCCTTTAGGGTCAAACAGAGCACGGCCGCCTTTGTCAAATGGTGAATTCACATCTATTCAGAGATGGCGGGCATGTTGTGTCTACATGATTCCATGTTGTTGCCTCCCTTGGCTTAATAATCAGCCACAGGTGAAGACTTGGCTCATATGGTGCGTGGGAATGTCTTGACGGTACCAAGACTCACACACACGCACAAAGCTGCTGATCTCAGTTTAAGATGAAGGAAAAAACTCATGGGTTCGTTTCCTTGTCATTGTCCACTGGTTGTCTTTCTGTGGAAATAAAATATGGTTGTGGGGAAAAAAAAAATCATGCTATGTCTTTTATTGTGTACTCAGTCATGCATTAGATGCACCAATGCTCCATCACATTATTTTTTCCTCTCAAATTGCTTTTGCTACTAATTTCAGAAAAATTATAAAGGTAGACAAAAAGTTCTAACAGACGGTCTGGAAGTTTGGGAAGAGTTACAGACACAGAAATGTTGGCAGGGTCTGGGCTCTTCACAGGTGTAATGTAATGGGTTCAGCAGAGTGGGAGCCAACTGATATGGTTACCTGCATCTTTGAAAAGATTGGTGGAGGGTGAATGTAAAAGGAGAGGTGGAAAGCATTATTCAGATCTATCCACTGTGTACCTTGAACACTATAGCCCAGTCACTAATGAAAATATATTCTTCACAGCAGATGGGAGGATAACAGCCTGCCAAGCACACCGTGTAGCGTGACGCTGTCATTAACTTTGGAAAGTGGGAGATGTAGTGCAGGCTGACAAATGATTTGAGTTGAGAAAAAGAAAAGAAAGTAGTTAAAAGGTGTTCACTGGAAAGTGTGCTGGGCTCTTTCATCAGAAGATTTCCTCTGTGGTAATTCAACAATGTTATAGGTCAGGCAAATGACGGAGCCTGTGAGTCGTGCTTTAAAGGTAAATAGACACTGTTAGTGGTAATTGTAGGTGGTTTTTATCCCTGAGCTGTTGCAGCAGGGGTAAGAAGAAGAAGAGGATTAATTTGGCTGCACACGTGCACTAACGGCTGAAATGTGCAATTTCATAATGTGGCTGTATTATAAATATCCTGTGTCCATCTTTAACTCTCCCTTTGTTGGTTAAAGGCCCATCGGGAAATGTCTCTCTGTCTGCCCACTGGTGTATCATCTTCCATACACCAGTGGGCAGACAGAGAGGCATTTGTGCTCAGGTTCATCTCCCTGGGTTTCAGGTTTGGTTGCTCATTGTGTCTAAGTATTGCACTTATTGAATCCACCATAATTTCACTAGTTTTGCAAAGGTCACTTTTGTGTAGACTTGTGTCTATAACTCTGGGTCTGGGCCTTCACCCTTTTATCACATCACTTTTGATATAGTGGAAATGAGAAGTGAAGAAGAAAAGAGTGAAGAAAATGAGTATATTATTCTATTGAACACACTTGGTTTGGTTCTTTGGGCTGAACACCCTGTGTGAGGGGCTAGTGGCATAGCCCATGCTATAGGGATTGTCCACAGGTCACATAAACTAGTCTTAATCTGTGTCCCTGAAACTGGTCAGTTATCTGTAAGTCTAAAAGTAAGTTTAAAACCACCTATGTGAATGTGCAGGTGAGCTTTAAAATGCTTAAGTAGTGACAGAGGCACAGACAGCCTTTTTGTATTTGACTTTTGTTGTATTTTTAGGGAGAGGCTTTCTGCCTCACCGCCTGCCACCAGGGTACCCAGCCAGATCTCTTGAAGGAGAAATGCCAGCCTCGCTCTCCTCCTCTGGCGATACTTTCAAATATTCACAAATGCTGCAGGCAAAAAAGGCTTAAATTGAGCATAGGGAAGGTTGGAGGGGAAAAAACACACAACAGCCCAGTGTTCACTGTGGGATGGCAGAGGAACATGACCATAATTAGATCCCCTGACTCTCCTGTCTAGGACAGGACCCTCTCAGTTTAATTCACACACAGGCTCATTGCTTTGCATCCTAATCAGTTGGGCTGAGTGGCGAGGATCACCTTTTATGACCCAGAGATTAACTGTCTACTGTTTACAGTGCTTACTCTCGAGGTTATTGATTGACTGTGCTATGCCCTAGACATGCCACAGTGAAAAAAAAGAAAAAAAGGTCCACTAGAATATGTCCCCTTGTGGTTGACAGTACAATATTTAGGTCTAAGAGGCGAGGCATGATCCTGCAACTGACACCCATATCAAAAATGTGTATTTGCATAACTGTTTCAAAAGTTTTAATGCTTTTTAGAGAAGAGCTCTAAAGATTTGGCTAGAAAGTAAAGTATAGTTATGTGATGTACGGCCTTAGGTTCCTCCAAGGTAAGAGAACCACCCCAACTCCCTACCTAATACCGCCCCTTCCCCCAATGCAGCAATTCACAGAACTCTGGTCTAGGCTGAGCCAGTTATAAAAATGCACCCATTGCACAAATGCATCATATGAGAGAGCATGCATGGACTGTGTAGTCAAAGTCATTGACCTCACCTCGTTTTGACTCAAGGCACAAACAGAGCAGCCTTTAGAATAGGAATGGACCTAGGATGCCACGAGGATGCAAAAGAGAGTGGCTTTGCCTTTGTTCTGCTTGACGGGGTATGGCATGCTACTGTAGATTCACTTGTTCACAAGCATTATGAAATCAAGCATTATTTTTAGCATGATATTTTTTCTCTTCATGGACTAAGTGCTTTGATAATTTGTTCTCATACAAAACATCTGCCAGGGTGAAGAACACGAATTTGAGTGGCTGAAACTTGTGTCCTGATAAGAGGAACATGACAAAGTTAGATTGCTTTGTAGCTGCTTTTTGTTGCCTATTCTACTGTAACTTACTTTTCTCCTCAGGAAGGACGCAGACAAGAGAAAATAGATGAGTGGAGGACTGTCTGCACGTAACAAAATAAAGTCAGGCAAAGCAGTCAGGGACAAGGCCAAACCTAACACTACTGCAACAAAGAGACTTTCGAAGTGTACTCAGTTGAAAGTTTGCACTCTTCTACATTTGTGTGTCATAATGCCGTGGCATTATGACGTACATTACTTGATTGAAAGCCCTGTCAGTACGAATCTATGTAAGAAATACATTGTACTACGAGTGGTAACTTCCATAGGTTGTGAGCAGGATAGATTGTAAGATCATTAAAGCAGCTGGTTGCATTGCTGTACACCTAACTTTGAAGGTTTATCCTGTCTTTTTTTACTTTACAAAGTGACACAGTGAAGTGGTTCTTTCACTGACTGCAGGGTTTCTGGCCTACGTAATGTAAAGCATCTTCAAGAAGAATCTTCAAACAGTATGTCCTTCATGTTCAGATTGTGGGTAAGAATGCATCTCCATTACCAAATATTTTTCAGCTCTGTTAGGTGCCGGCTTGTGTCACAAATGATCTCTTCCATCAGGCTGAAGAAAAAGAGTCAGGCACATAGGAAAACAACAAAGAAAAGAGAGAAAGGAAACCTTGAGTGCTGAATCATAACCCGAGCACCCAGTGACTGCTGAATTGGCCTCAAATTGGGAAGAGCGTATCGGTAAACTAGATAGATCAAACAAATCCGTTGAGGGTTTTGAAGTGTATCTGAGATGAAGGTCATCTTCAGGGGCTAAACAAACAGTACCTGCAGCAGAAGACCACACTGTGTTTAGATCAATCGCACTACTACTGCACAATAAAGGCCCCCTCCTCTGCAGACATGGCTGTTGCTAATGATGGGACTGGTGGTCTCGAGGGATGTATTACTGCTGATGTATCAACACCCACCTCCTCCGATATTTATCACTTTCTCAGCACTGGCCGGACCTCACACAGCATGCTCCCAAGGCTAACTGCCCCAAAGTGTACAGCAAGGCTATTCAACCGTGTACCATGGAGGGCCGAGAGTATGCAGGTTTTCGTTTCACCTCCTCTGTGTTTGAAGGTGTGTTAATCAGTGAAATCACCTGTTGTGGTGTCTGAAAAATTAAAACATAATATTGAACATTGGCAGGTCCTGCCTTTATCTATGGTTAGGTGTGTCAACGCTGTTAAAGTGGTCATCTGTTTTTTTCCACAATCTGCCAGTTTTTTAACTCCCTAGACTCAATCATAATGCCTTTTATATGGGGGTATAAATCACATAGAATATCCACACCACACCTTTGCAAATCAAAAACTGCAGGTGGATTAGCTCTACCTAATTTTCAGCATTATTACTGGGCTGCTAATGCCAGAGCCATGGTGTACTGGCATGGGTACTATCCCGGATTATGCAATGCAGACACGCCAGCCTGGCTGGTCATAGAGCAGAGCACTGTAAAATATTCTCTTTCGGCTCTGCTTTTCTCTGGAGATAGATGTCAATCTTATACTATCACATTTACTGAAGATATGGCATCAAATAAGAACAATATATAAGATGCTGAAAACATCAATATATACTCCAATAACCTTCCCCCAGTCTTTATCAGATGTCGCTTTCCAGGCTGGAGGAGGAGAGGGTTTGGGTGACTTATACATGGATAATCACTTTTACAATCTATAGCATTTCCCCCTATCTCACCTCTTCAGGTACCTTGAGATTAGAAATTATGTTTGTCTCAATAGTCCCCACTTTGAAACACTCAGGATGGGGTGCTTAGACTGTGCAAGCTCTTACAACAAAATTGATATTTAATGTAATGCTGAATTTAATGTTTCTTCTGAGGGTTGCGTGGGGAAAGGATTTAGGCTATGAGATCTCTAATGATTCATGGGAAGAGTGTCTTAAAAATATATACTCATGCTCTGTTAACAGTCACCACCATTTGATAATATATAGGTCATTCACAGACTATTCCAGAACTAAACTTCATCAGTTCTGTTTCCCCTATTTGTATCAAATGCAACTCTTTGAAGGGTCTCTTGGCCATCTCTTCATACATTTTGGTGTGAGATTTTTCTTTTGTTTCTCAGAAATGTATGGTTGTGATTTTATTGCAATATTACTAATATTACTATTCAACTAGGAATAGGAGTAGCTAAGAAAAACATATTACAATTATATATGACCAATTACACCAACGTTTGAGATGTGGTTAACAGACCTTATTAGTACACTTTATGTGGAACAGATCTGTTACACCAACTCAAGGAATGTTGAAAGATTTAAGAAAACTTGGCAGCCTTACCTTGACTACCTTTCCGAAGGTAGTCAAGCGCCTTGAACTAGAGTACTGGTGAGCTCATGATACGACCGTATATTTTGGATGTAGAAGTGAAATAACAAAGCAGAGCAGAATGTACTTTTTGTGTTTTTATTATTTTTTTTATTATTATCTTTTTCATCTTCTTCATCTTTATATATGTATATATATATATATAAAAGAATAACTAACGTTATCATGGCAAGAACAAGCTAATATGAAAATACCACTGCAGCAGTCTTGAGCATATGCAATGAAAACAAGCTATCAATCCATTGCACATTTAATACAGCATGACAATGTTTGCCCGAATTACATG
Source organism: Gephyroberyx darwinii (assembly GCA_900660455.1). Lineage (NCBI taxonomy): Eukaryota > Metazoa > Chordata > Actinopteri > Trachichthyiformes > Trachichthyidae > Gephyroberyx > Gephyroberyx darwinii. The sequence continues at coordinate 19,245 of CABFOQ010054648.1, forward strand.
AATTCATTTTAGGGAGTTTTGAAATTGTCCTCATATCATAGATTTCCATCCACTTTGTATGGAGAGCAGCATAGGCTGGGCTTTCTAATGTTAAGTGCCTGAAGCCTTGAATAATTACTTTGAGAGGAGAAAAGTGTCCCCCTGTTTAAGGAATGGCTCAGCGCTTTTCCTTCTGAGGGTTGTCTTTTGGGGAGGGTCTTTCTAGATGTTGTTGAAGCTTTTGATATTTGCTGACATGGAAATGAGTTTTGAGGAGCAGCTGTCTGTCTATGTGGGTCAGACCCACCTGTTGCTCACTCTGGCAATTGTCTTTCCAGTCATTATTGTACTACAGAAGCTCAGTCAAAGTTATAATACTGTATGTATTTTCCTTAGTTTATGTACCAATAAGCATGATAAGGGTACTGATGATGAGGAGTTGTCAGTCGTACTTGTAGTCAACATACAGATTAGGTGTAATCCAATCCGACTGGCCAGCTCTGCAGGTCAACTCCCCAGCTGCCTCGTTTGGGACAGGTCAACAAGTGCTCTCTGTCTGCTTCTCCCTTTCTGATTGAAAGACAAACACAGTTAAAGGTTCTGGGCTGCAGGAAGAACCAGCCCAGCAGCTTGATTCTCTCCTGCAGCCAGCCCACACCTCAACCACACCCCTCCCACAGTCACAGACACTTTGTTTGCCTATGTTTATTCAACATAAAAAAAATGTGAAATCAATAATTGTGCTGGATAAACTTTGATGATGAAAGAAACAAAGACAGTACGATTGAAAGAGATAGAAACAAAAAGACTACAAAGCTAGATCTGAAGGCAGTATTGCTTCTCCATTTCAAATGCACTTGGTCTCTCTTTGTGCTTGAAAACAAGATGGGGTGTATATGATGAAAGAGGATAGCAGGGCCAAACCACATGGAGACACATTTCTATAGGAGATCAGTGATACTTATTTATTTTGGTCACCATGAATTAATGGGCTTTACTTACAGATTATCTGGCTCTTGATTCTTCTGTTACACATTAAAAGGGTAAATACACATCTGACCTTGAAAAAACAGGGCAGGACATCCAACACGTTCCTTTTTATTCATGTTACATGCTTTTGGAATGCTTGAAAGGTCTTCTCCCCCTGCTTTCTCTCTTGCTTTTTCTATTCCAGCTCAGTTGGGGAGATGGGGAGGAGATTCATGTCCCAGGGAGAGTATTTGTCAGTAACAGATCAGCCACGGTTGCTGCTGTGGCAGGTATCTCCATCACCGCTGTGGTGCCTTCCCTCCCCTGCATTGATCAACTCCCTGTGTAAGGCTAACTGTGGTCTGGAAACACAACTGCAGCCTGAGACTCAGTGGAGATATACACCGATCAGCCATAACATTAAAACCACCTGCCTAATATTGTGTAGGTCCTCCTCGTGCCGCCAAAACAGCTCTGACCCGTCGAGGCATGGACTGTGTGTCCTGTGGTATCTGGCACCAAGACGTTAGCAGCAGATCCTTTAAGTCATGGAAGTTCCCGAGGTGGGGCCTCCATGGATCGGACTTGTTTTTCCAGCACATCCCACAGATGCTCGATTGGATTGCGATCTGGGGAATATGGAGGCCCAGTCAACACCTTGAACTCTTTGTCATGTTCCTCAAACCATTCCTGAACAATTTTTGCAGTGTGGCAGGGCACATTATCCTGCTGAAAGAGGCCACTGCCATCAGGGAATACCGTTGCCATGAAGGGCTGTACTTGGTCTGCAACAATGTTTAGGTAGGTGGTACGTGTCAAAGTAACATCCACATGAATGCCGGGACCCAAGGTTTCCCAGGAGAACATCGCCCAGAGCATCACACTGCCTCCGCTGGCTTGCCTTCTTCCCATAGTGCATCCTGGTGCCATCTCTTCCCCAGGTAAACGACGCACACACACCCAGCTGTCCACATGATGTAAAAGAAAACGTGATTCATGAGACCAGGCCACCTTCTTCCATTGCTCCATGGTCCAGTTCTGACGCTCACGTGCCCATTGTAGGCACTTTCGGTGGTGGACAGGGGTCAGCATGGGCACTCTGACCGGTCTGCGGCTACGCAGCCCCATATGCAGAAAGCTGCGATGCACTGTGTGTTCTGACACCTTTCTATCATAGCCAGCATTAACTTTTTCAGAAATTGCTCCCCAATATATCCCACCCCTTGACAGATGCCATTGTAACGAGATAAACGATGTTATTCACTTCACCTGCCAGTGGTTTTAATGTTGTGGCTGATCGGTGTATACATAAAGCATTCTGGAAGCTTGGCCCACAGCTTGGCCCAGAGCTCAGATTGAGCCTCTGTGTCCAGCCTCTCCAATGTGAAGAGAGTACCAAGGCTCACAGAGGAACATCTGCCCAAAATGTGAGTACACTCCAAAAAGCTTGGAAATGAGAAACCTTTGCATGGTGCACACATAAATTGTGTGCTGTGCTGTGCTCCCTGCCTGTTTGCCAAGCTCCAGATGTCATTGCAATCCTCTTCTCTTGCAGATCATATAATAGACTTGTCCAATATTCAGAGACATGTTTGCCGTCAGCCCAGGGTCCCACTAACACACTTAGACAGCAGCTCTATAGCTCTCCTGAGTGAAACCAGGAAACAAGGTGTTGTGTGATGGACAGACACAATCACATAGTGTTTTCTTGCCAGTACACGCGTTAACCCTTGTGTTGTGTTAGTTTCGTGTTACCTACTTTAGTGTTCCCGGTCAAAAATGACCGACCCATTATAACTGTTTATAAATCATTGTACATATATTATCACCTGATGTTGTACTAGATCTTTTTATCAACTTCATTTCTAGTATTTATGACAGGTTTTGCACTTCTACTTGGAACTTATGGCCTGTATGCCTCATTGACCTGATCTTATACAACTTGTTTTTTAGTAAAAATAGCATAATGTATGGATTATTTTGACTATAGTCAATACCAGAGGAAACATACTGTACTATTTATCACAGACTACTTTGTGTCAAAGTTTAGACAGCACATTTGTTTTGAAACCCTTTCAATTTTTTAAGGACCTTTCCATTTTTCAGACATATCAGTATATTGTGTGACAGGAAAAGTGATACAAATTCTAAGATGAGGATTTGGTGAAGAATAGCTTTGCTAGAAAACCATATTATTTATTTATCATGAGAAAGAGAAAACTGAGAATGAAAAGGTGATCAAGATCAAAAGGGATGTATCCACCGAGGGCTGCAGAAAAGGGATGGGTTAAGCCTTGTTAAAGCTACCCTCATTACCCAGAGGGTGCTAAGACTCCTAACAATAGCCCACTAATGCAAAGGGTAGGACAGCGATCTAGCGGGCCAAACAGATCAATGGGAGCCATTCCAAACATGCTAAACTGGGCCTTGGCTGTAATGAAAGTCTGGCTCCCCAGAGGCCAACACATAAGGCGAAGATAGAGATTGAGCAGGCTACTTCCTGCAACAACCAGCAATGAAAATAACTCTCACTTCAATGGCCTGTAAAACTGGAACATTGAGATTCTTATAGTTCATACATCCTTGAATAGAGATTTTTTATATTTCCTCAGGCACGCAGAGAGTGCATGAATACTGTTATGAAAGAGTCAGACCTTGCCTGGCCTTCATCCACTGAATGTGCTCTATGCTTTGAGCATATCACATCGCTCATATTTCCAATATGATAATATCATGGTTCTGAATACAATATTGATGGGCACCATTGACGGGGGACTGATGAAACTAACGTGTGCTTGCTGTCCCTCTTAGGCACTGAGACGGTACAACATTGATGTTATGTTTTATAGGTTATGTTTTATATTGCTTATGAAATGATGGCAAAGAGACAGATAAACATTATGTAAACATACCAAAATCAATAGTGGGATTAAAATAGTGAAAATTGTATGTTTTGTATGTTTTGAGGCTGAGAGAAAAGAACAATTTGTATCTGAGCTTAGTTCCACCTGAAAACAACAGCAGCTCCATAAACAACACCCAAAAAAAAGTAAGATCTGGCTCTATCTGGTGGTCCAGGAAACAAATATTTCCCGCTTTGTACTCTGACTGATACATTTCTTAGAAAGTCATAAATCACTTCCAGATATCAGTTATGAAAACACAATGAACAGATTTGCCTCTCAAGTCCCAGAAAAGCTGGTGCTTCTTGGTTGTGGAGGCCAAGCTTTGAATTGATGTTGATTTGCATCGGTAGAGGACAGCTGGGTCTCATCCACTGCCTCAGACGGTCTTGCATAGAGGACATCACAAACAACACAGCAGTCACTGGTCAGCCAAATGCATATCTCTCACAACAGCCCACGAATATCAGGAGATAGGCACGTTCCTAGTCATGGCTCAATTCCCATGAATGCGCAATGCAGAATTCAACTCTGGAATTGGTTCCAAGAAAAGAATTGAAATAATAAAAGAAAGTAATTGCTAATATTCAGTTGCTATCTCTTACTGGAGTGTTTCCGTACTTTCTCAGTTGTCACAGATGTGGCCTGAGCCTACCACATCTCTGTCAATTACCCCACAATGGACCGGGACACATTGGAAAGGTTGAGGTGGGGACTTTTTTTGGCAAAAGTGTTGATGTAGACTGATGCTTGGCGTAAAGTGCCCTCACAGAAATGCCACAGAGATAGAAAAGTGTCAGCCCCATCACAGTGGAGGAAATCCCTATCAGGTCTGTTTAAGAGGTCTAAACATCTTCTTAGTCTGCATCTCAAGTGACAGAGTACTCACTCAGCCACACCGACTCATTTATGACCTCTGTCATACAGTTCAAGATGACTCAGCACCTGTGTCTCTCCATTTCAGTCTCTTTCTTCCTTTCTCTGTGTCTGTCTTTCCCTGTTTGTGGCAATCCTGATAGGGATGGGAATTCTTCTCTCAGAAATGACATTGTCACATTTGTGAATGTGGGCCACTGGCAGTGTAGATTTTTGGTATACTCAGTTTTGTTGTAGCTAGTGTGTGCATGGGTACATGCATGTGGGTGTGCTTACATACATATTTGTGTGTTAGTGTGTACAGGTGTGTCTGTGCTCATATGTGGGAGTTTGTCTTTTTATATAATTTCTCCCCTGTCTTATTGTGTTTTTTTATAGATTCAGGATCAAAAGTCTGTTTGTCTTTCTCTTTCTGACTTTAACTCGCTCTCTTTCCTTCAATGCATCTTTGATGAAAGCATTGATTGTTCAGAACATTTATTCCCTCTTCTTTCCACTCTCCGTTCCTTGTGTCTATCTTCTCCTCTCTGGCACTAAATGTGACGCTCACCCAGGCATGGCTGTGATCATTTGAGCTGGTTTAACAGCAGTGGCCAGTAGAAAAAGGTTACCTGTCGACTGCAGCCCTGTAATTCTGTTTGCCCTTATGAGTGTGTGTGTGTGTGTGTGCGCATGCAAGAAGACAGTACAGAGAACAGGGGCACCGTGAACTGATGCAGAGAGACGAGGCGGAGCTCTCTCCCTGAAATATTCATCAGCACAGGCCTGGGAACGACATCTCCCTAACTTTCACACTCATCTCCTCCCAAAAAGGGCAAAGGGACAATGTAGCAGCCACGTGTGCATTAAATGATGTCTTCCGATCCAGCAACTCTTTGCTCTGTCATCTAAAAGTTTTTTTTTTTTTTTAAATTTGTCTCGACAGAGAAAGAGCAAGCGAAGGAGGGAAGTGATGCTCTTTTGTAAGAGGGTGCATCATACAGTGCAAAGAGTACAGCAGCTCAACCCAGCCTTGCTGCCCTCTGTCTTGTCCTCAGTCTCTTATGCCATGCCAACACCTTTGAATGAAATTGTAAACTCCAAATGACAGACACCTCCTTGAATTACCACTACGTGAAAGTCAGCTAATTCCGTCAACGTTAATTTAATGCATTGCTAGTTGACACTGCTAGTCTTGTGTTTTTCTTTTTGTTCTAATGAGTGGAGTGAAAAATGGGGACGCGGCGATTATATTCGGTATGCTTAATCAGCTTCCTCTTTATGTTTGGCGACCTGCCTGCAGAACCGATCCCCCCACAGATCCCCTGGGAGGAGAGCCTAGTGGGCCATGAGCCACTTTACCCTGGCTCAGCCACACCCGCAGGGGCTCCCAACACAGCTATTGTCGGCCACTGGAACTTTAGCTGTGGGACGGACGTGTGGAGCAGAGCGCTAGTAAGCAATAATTCCAACACAATGATCTGTGAAGGGAGAGAGAGAGAGAGAGTCCACTTCACAATCCACTTCACTTCAAAGGTATGGATAGGGAGTCACTGTAACACAGAACACAGCTCTCTGTCAAATTATTGATACCCAGAACAGACACTTTTTGCCACAGACCTTGGAAACAATAAGCTGTTGTTGCAACATTGCCCCACCAAGGAAGTTTTTGACTTAGACTTTGACAAATAATCTCAAAAGTGCTGGGTAATTGAATGAGAGTGTAGCGTGTAGAGTGTAATGGGAAGGTAATGAGCTGCTGGTATGAGTTAAGAGTACAGTAAATTTGGATGGTGGAAAATGTATGCTTTATCTGTGTTTAAAGCTGCACTAGGCAACTTTGCACAATAGTGGCCCCAAATGGCAGCGCGAGGTGATTGTTTGAATGCACAACCAGAAATTGTGTAATGTGACGTCAGTAAACTCCACACAACATGCTCATAAACTACCTAGCCTAGTACTACCGAGCTTTCTCTGGACAGAACGCTCTCTCGCTGCTGTTTGGGAGACAGTTATCTATTTCGCTCTCAAGTTTCGATTCATCAGTTCCTGTGCACAGAGAAGATTTGCCACCAGTGTTCATACCCAATAGTGATGTGTCATACACAAAGGAGTCGGCTTTGAGAGACAGCTTTTAAGTGAACGAAACATGTCTGAGAGCCGTTTTGGTTTTTTGGGGTTTTTTTTGTAAATGAATACAAAATGATAGGACAATCCTATAATTTATGAGTTGAATATAATAATAAAAAAATATCTTACTTGTTTGGTAATAGTACTTTAGAGTTAAATCCAGCAAGAATAATGATATTTTTTACACCGGAATTTAGGAGTGAGCACTTCTTCCCAGAAAACTTAAACATAAAAGCCCACAAATAACCAAACATACTTCATACAAAATAAAAGTCTTAGATTCCAAATACCCAACACATCGCTGCTTGTGATGTACACAATTTCGAATAGACTGAATAAATTGCAATGAAGTCTTATTATATGACATATTATGTGTTCTCTTGTGACGATTGTATGCAAACATTGATAATTTTCTGATGCATTAATAAATTAATCAACCAGTGGGCACATTTAAATCCTGAAAAAAAGAAATGCATGACTAGTCAGCAGCAGCAGTAGAAGCAATACTTTTAGTTTTATATTATGTCATATAAAATAAATTGAAATATATTTATGTATGGTATTGTGGAATTATTTATAATCCATACCCATATCCCGCTTTTTAACCAGCAATATGACCTCGAACATTGTTCGATGTATTGCAGATGAAGAATCTTGCTTATTTATTTCTTGCACCAAAGTAACTATGATATTACTGTGTAGCCGAAGTGACTGCAAGGATGTAGCTTGTTACTACTTGGCGGCAGGCGCAATTGTGATCTGCACATACCAATCATAGGTCAACTATTGCTTAATATGGCTGACTTTAAAAAGCCACAAGTGCTTCCCATCACTAATAACCAACACCAAAACTTTCTACAGTGTCTTCTCTGTTGCAGCCCCACTTTACCTCATGCAGCTTTCATACCCAAGAAAAGGTCTTCCTGAAGCAAGCGGTGACCAATATAAGGATCTGTTGATTGATGATGCCTATGTGCCTGTCTTTCTGTATCCACCATATATTTGTGGACAGCTCTGTGTTTAAATATTTCTTCTTTGCCTTGGGCTTGCCTGTGAGCACAGGACAGTACAAAGTGCTGGCATGGTTTCAACAAAAGTTTTGTCTATTGAGTTGGAAAGCACTCAAGTCTGTGGAATAAAACACCATATTGTAAGGCAAGAAGAACTGCTGACTTAGGGTTTATTTGTAAAAAAAAAACAAAAAAAAAACTTTCATGTAGTTTAAGTTTAACTTAACAGAGCCATCTTTTTTACATACAATGCATAAGCAGCTTGTGCAGCATAATACAGTAGGCCTACTTGTTGTTGCTGCTCATAGGTCAAAGTCCCTGATATGTTTCAAACTTCACAATGTTAAAAACTCTTATTAGTTGAATCAATAACGATGTTCAATAACATTTACAATAGATGTGGTTGGTAGTTGTAGACTACATTATAGGCCTCTGAATCATAGCGCAAGTTTAATATTATGATGGTTCGGACCTTTGCTGGGAAGGAAATTTGAAATTTAAACCTCTTCAAAGTTTAATTGCCTACCCTTGCTATAGCAGAAGGTTTACGGGTTGTACGTGCTAGTATAGTAGCAAACACAGGTATAGGACTGTTGGCGAAACAATGTTGTAGAGGAAAATATAGATGATAATGACGTAAATATTGGACTATTGGACCCACAACAAAAATATGTCCTATTCTCATTAAGCCTGTATTGACCTACACTGACTCCCTGTGTCCATGGTAAGGAGAGGAGGCTCATCCACTCATACATGTTTATTTTTCCCACCCAATCCAATGCTGAGGAAATGCTCTTCAAAATGCTCTTTCCCAATGGAAAAAACCTGTCAAACATTGCACAATAGTCTGGTTTTATGCCAAGCGAAATACTATAAGACTGTACTATACTATAAGATGGAGCTAATTCTCCCAAAGGTGGTGCTACAGCAGCGGTTTAAAGTTTGAAACTTTATACATCAAAATTCAGAGTGTCAGCCCAAATGTAAGGAAACTTTCTTACACTGGTACCTATTAGCAATTTCGAAGTTCACTCATTTGCACATCACTCCAAACCTAAGACTCTTGAAAGACTGAATGAATTTTGTCATCAAGATCTGTTCTTCAAGGGCTTCTCATTCAAGATACATTTTTGGTTGAAAAACATTTCCTTTCATTTCCTGCCATTAGATTGTGTTTATGCTTGCCTGTACTGTTGCCTAGCATTAAAAACCCTTATAAGATTGCAACAATCTTATAATGATTGAGAAAGTGGAACCAGAGAAAGTGGAACTTCTTTGCCATTATTATTCTTCAAAGGCAGTTCTGTTATTTTCTCTTTTAAGCTGTAAATTGTGTGACTTACAAGGCAACAGTCACAGGAGCTGCTGCAGGGTAACATACATGCACCAGCCGTATGTCATTATGAAAACCGTAGCATGACAAAATAGACAATCATCTAAGCAATCAATTTTGTCACATTAATCCATTCATGTTAGGGCTGACATCTGACATATCCAGGTATCACAATCTAGTATTTATGTCTGTTCTTTAGGAGCACTGTTGATGAGCCCATGTCAGGTCACCCACCCCATCACTCTTCAAGATTGAGAACTCGCATGTATGAGTTAAAATCATTTGTTGAGTTTAAGACTGGGCCAGTATTGTGTAGCAAACTGCTCTGTAATTTACTCCCTGCAGCACAGTGATTAGACCAATCCATAGGGTGCTTTTTAAGAGAAATGGCTACCCTGTAATTTGATGTCATCAATAACAATTAATTAACATTGCTGTGAGCATGTGGCTCCTTGACACTTGGATATATGTTTCTGATACTACTACTACTACTACTACTACTACTACTACTACTACTACTACTAATAATAATAATAATAATAATAATAAAGCTTTATGCTGTTACGACAATGTTTTTGCATTTTTATTAATTTTCAACATTTTATATGCATTATATAATAATATATTATGATACATAATAATAACTAATAATACATTAATACTCATTATGGATTTTGCAATATAAATGTAATAAATGTAATTGCTGCTAATCTGTTTGAAGCCCATGGAAAGGTAATTCTGTGACTGCTTTGTAAATGTGTAATTTGTGGACATATGTGCATAAAAAAACATCTAAAACGTTACAATTACAATTTTGAAATATAATGTAAATAAATGTATAAAATAATATAAACAACAACAGAGAACAGATCTGTCAATAAATAATGAAAAAATAAAAGTAAACAAATCAATGAATATATTTGTCTTTTTATCATTTCAGTATTCAGTATTAATTAATTAATGTTTCAATGGCAATGGTCCGACACAGGTGTAGCAATCAAAGTAGGAGTTCACTGACGTGATGTGAAACCTCTTCCAAATGTCCAAGAACTAAGGAGTCATGTTGGTAACTGTGTTGTTAACAACTATTGATTATTGTCTCCACAAGATAAAAACACAAAATCAGGGGAAGCATCGTTTTTGTCCTCTGCAGTGGTAGCCAAATCTCTTGGGCTATCACAACATTCAATCATCAATGTTAATCATCACAGCAATTGACCTGGTCTTCTTGGTGGTGCCAATTTGTGTTGACATTGTTGACACTGCGGAGGTACTTGAAGTTTGCTGCAAATTTGTTTTGTTGTCAGCCAAGTAAGGTAAATCAATAATGCACCATGACAACAACCAATCAATACCACCCACACACAGTGGGGTCGAAAAGTCAAAAGAACTTTCCACATTATCAAAAACTCATACTAATTTTTAATCAAATGATATTTCAACAAGCAATATTGCTCTTCGGGTTGGAGGAACAGTACAGCAGGCAAGTGGGATTTCTAGAACGCTTCAATCTCTAACCACAGTTTGTTGGTTGGGAAGGTCAGAGTGTGTATCGCTTTAGGAGAGGGGAAATGTCATCTTAAGCATGCAGGTTTGGGTCTGGGGACTGGATGATGGCAAGGTTGTTGCCATCAGTTGATGAAAGTTGATGAAAGTCTCTTGAGATTTATGTTATGACATTCACCTTTCATCAGCTCTGCTGAATGTCCTTTGTATAATTAATGTCTGATGTCCAAATAATGTCACCAAGTCTGCTTTCAAACTTTCTAATGCTCAAGGTGCTGCTAAAGCCTAAGATAAAATTGAAAAGACAATTAAAAATATTCAAACAAGAAATGATAAATGTCTGAAATGTTGACATTTCACACAACGTTCAAAGTAGTTTTGGCAATTAAGATTGTCAAGCATGTCATTTAATTATTTTTTGTTTTTAGTTAGAACATTTAATTTTCACTCCTGCAGTGTTCAGTCTTCAGTGTTGCAGTTTTCAGAATAAAACTTTAAATTAATGAGATTATTGTTTTATATATATATATATATATATTAATATATATGATTATATGTTATATATATGATTATTATAGACAGTGCTTGAATTAATACATTACCATTAGTGGTAAAGCTAATCCTCACAGCATAATCCATCACATCAAAATGCTTAAATGTCCTTATTCCTTTATACTTGATATCCCAATTCCCCCAAAAGATGTGGTTGAGCATTACACTGTTCTAGATTTCTCTCTGAATGTTGACATCAAGCACCATGTGAATCATACTTTAAGCGGACTATTACAGAACCTGTTCCAGTTAATTAAATGAATGAAATATTTTTTAAATGTGCTGTTTATCTGACAGCTGAAATTCTAGCTATTATTTCTCCCAATGTTAGATCACAAGGGACACTGAATCACTGCTGTCACATTGTCAAAATTGTGTTACATAATGTAGAAGATTGCACCCTGCTCTTGGTGTCAGGGCTCGATAGATATTCATCAGGAAAGCTCATCATTTCCTTCTCCTGCCACCACCACCTCTGTATGACATATACAGTGGGGTCCAAAAGTCTGAGACCGCTAGTCAAGATACTTCTATTTTGCATTAGTTTCGAATGTAATACTATTTTTTTTCATTACAAATGATAACATCAGCTTAACAATTTAATTGAATCTTGGAAAAATGTCATGAATTTCAGAATATCTTAGTATTTGGTATGTCCCCCTTTGCTTTAATGGCAGCATGCACTCAAGCTGGCATGGACTCCACAAGTTTGTGCAAAATCTGATGACCCATGTTATCCCAGCATGATTAGGCAATGTTCCAATGTTGTGATGTCACAGAATGCTCCGCTTTCCCATAAATGTTCAATGGGGTTGAGGTCAGGTGACTGTGGAGGAAAGTCCATGACAGTCAGGACTCCTTGGTCTTCTTTGGTCTTCAAGTAGTTCTTGCAAAGCTTTGAGGTGTGTTTGGGGTCATTATCCTGCTGCAGTATGAATCCTTCTCCACAAAGATGCAAACCAGAGGGTATAGCATGTCTCTGAAGAATGGAGTGGTACTTCTCCTTGGTCAGGGTGTAGTCAATCCGATGCAGGTGTCCAACTCCAGAGTAGGCAAAACACCCCCAGACTTGAATATTCCCACCACCATGTTTTTCTGTCGGTTTGATACACTGCGGTATCATTCTCTCTTCTGTTCATCTCCTTAAATACACCCTTCTGTTACTGCCATATATCTCAAACTTGGATTCATCAGTAAATAGGACTTTTTTCCAGTCATCCACTGTGAAATGCTGGTATTTCTTAGCCCACCCCAAGCGTTTGGCCTTGTTTCCCCCCCTGAGAAGTGGTTTAGAAACTGCTACTCATCCTCAGAGACCAGTACAAGACAGCCTTCTATTGACAGTACTTTTGCTGAATGGAGCATTGCGTTCTTTATTTAGCAAATTCTGTATCTGTGATGAAGTTGCTTTTCTATCTCTCAGGGAACTAAGTTTGATGTATTGATCTTCTGATGGTGTGGTCACTTTTGGTCTGCCTGATCGTGCTTTGGATACAACTGATCCAGTTTCTGAATCCTCAAACTATCTGATTATTTCCAGGTTTAATGAAATAAAATGAAACGTGAAAATATTCATTGTGGTCTCAGACTTTTGGACCCCACTGTATATACATCGGACTTTGATATATATACACATCAGACTTTAGTGTATATATAATGAACCTTGA
>CABFOQ010054649.1:8879-21433 GCA_900660455.1 Gephyroberyx darwinii
CTTAAACTGCTCCACCCTCTCCAGTTTGTCCAGATCTGGACAAACTGGAGAGGGTGGAGCAGTTTAAGGTGAAGGAGAAAAGATTGTTCTCTTTTAATCACGTTTTATTTTTCCGATCCCCCACACACACAAGTACACAAAGACATTCCAGTGTTTGTTGTTGTAGATGTGCAGGGTGAGGTTCACTCCAAGGCCTTTCGGGATCACTTCTAGTAGCTGTTGCAGTTTAGGAATCACTCTTATTTGGATTGCTATAATTACAATTGTACTGAGATGTTTGCCCCAATTCCTCTGGGCAGGCTGAGCAATAAGGCCAGATAATGAGTTTTATTGTATTTTCATTTTTCCACCACGGCTATGAATCAATATGAAGGAAACGATGCACTCTCATTGAATTTAAAAGGAAGGGCCAAACACTCAAAACTGATTTTCTTGCACATTTAAACAGTTTCCCATTTAGGTTATAATAAATGAGATGGTTGAGGGTGACTGGAGAGGCTTAATAAATAATGGATATGTACATTGTGATAATATAATGTGGTCATCTGTCATGTGTCTCCACAGAAAGTGCTGTTCTCCTTGGGTGGGTCGTTCCTATACTATGCCGATCGCTTCAAGATCTACAGCGCCTTCTGTGCCAGCCACACCAAGGTGCCCAAGGTCCTGGGTAAAGGTAAAGGCATGCTCACATATTATTTACTGGCACTGATCACACAGCCCTTACTTCCTCCTATCATAGTCATGGTATACTGAAGAAGTACACCAAAGATGACCTGAAGGTGGTCAAGACCTGCCTTTTTACGTTCTCTAGGATCTCTGTAAATCTACTGATTGTTGTAAGGCAAGTGATTGTTTAAGGCCTAGTGTGGTAATGTAAGAGGAAGCTTTGCTCAGTGGAGATGATGATGAAATCAGAAGCCAGAGGGGAGAGAGTATCAAAGCCAAATACGGGCGTATCATTGTTTGAGCTGTGCCAGTATCAGCACTCAAGTATGGTAAGGCACAACGGTTAATACTTTGAGACTGACTCACTGTGTCTTTGATCATGCTGTACTGGTTTTTGAAAGTACAGTAACGCTGCTCTTGCTATTGTGACATGATCAACATTTTGTGCTGTGTGCACAGTGTGTCATCCTAAAATGTTATGATGAGGTAATGAATGAATGCATGTTCGTATTTCCGCTCCTTCAGCTAAGACAGACCCGGACTTCAAGGCTTTCCTGGCAGAGAGAAACCCCAGACAGCAGCATTCATCCACGCTGGAGTCGTATTTGATCAAACCCATCCAGAGGGTGCTGAAGTACCCATTGCTGCTGAGGGAGCTCTACTCTCTCACTGACCCTGACAGTGAGGAACACTACCATCTGGATGGTAAGCAAGTGGCAAATCTGTGTTGGCTGTCATTTCTTCACATGCTTTTTGCACAACACTAATATTAGCTATGATGCATAATGTATGTAACACAGTGTGAAGTAATTTTTGCTCCTCCATCTAAGACAGACCCATGGCATACTCAATGAGTATACAGCATATTATGGTATGTATGGTATGGAGTTTACCACGACACTTCTTTGTCCCACTCAGTTGCGATGAAGGCCATGAACAAGGTGGCGAGCCACATCAACGAGATGCAAAAGCTTCATGAGGAGTATGGGGCTGTTTTTGACCAGCTCATCAACGAACAGACTGCAGATAAAAAAGAGGTATATATCAGAAAGATTCAAAATGCATACAATCAAGAAATACCCTTTTTACTAAAGGTAATCTATTGTGAATCTAATGAGTGCTCCAAGTTATCTCTATTAACGTCCTGTCTGTCCCAGGTGGCTGACCTGTCCATGGGGGATCTGCTGCTGCATGCTACTGTGGTGTGGATCAACCCTCCATCCTCTTTGGTCAAGAGCAGAAAGGACCCACATTTGGCTGCTTTTGGTAGGCCTTAACTTTAATGGCACCCTATGTTAAAACATGATGTTAAACCCTGCCACTGACTTTGCTTACACAGTAATTGATTTGATCGCATTCATAAGTTTTATACACAGGAGTAAAACCTATATTTTGAGTTATATATTTTAAGATGTGTTAAAAGGTTCCTGACTGTGAGAGTTAATTTCAAAATAAGTACAAAAAATGTACAAAAGATTTTGATTGTAAAATTCTGGACTGTATCTTTAACAACGACTGGCATGGTCATAAAATTACATAACTTTGAAAATCCTGTCATTCTGCAGGATTTGAGATGGACAGATGAACTGAAAAGAGCTCATCCTGGTATATTAAATACTAGAGAAACAATCTGGGATGTTCTATAGGGTGAAGATGCCCTGTGCCCAGCACGTTCTTTCCAGAAATATTTTCCATTGTGACATTTTATCCCACTAGATAGTGTGCTGTTGGGTGGTATCGTGACTGGAACAGAAATAGACTCTTTCCTCAAAAGTGATCCAGACCCACAAGCTCCATCTCCCTTGCTACTCAGACACTATGAAGGAATAAATATTGCATCTGTAAGGGCTTTCCCTTGCAAGGCGATAGTAAGAGAAAGTCGTTTCTTTGGATTTGCCATGTCGTGACTCTGGCCCATTTTCATCTCTTGAGCTCATGGGCATTTTTTTTATGCTGTATCTAAAAGCCTCCTTAGACATGGTGCCTCAAGCTCTCACTGTAGTAAATTGCTCAGCAGGATGTCTTTTTATGTGTGGTGAATGAGTGCAGCTCATCCTAATGGTTTCTCCCGTCTCTATCTCTCCCTTACCCTCTTTTAGTGTTCAAAACAGGAGTTGTCTTTGTGTACAAAGACTGCTCCAAACAGAGGAAAAAAATCGTAAGTTCTGTTTCTCCTGTTTTCTGTTGATTAATTCCAGTCGGAGACACACTGTGTAGTAGGTTGTCTATTGACCGGTGGTGCCCCGGGGCATCCTCTGCAGTGGCTTTTTATTTCTGGAGGGTATATTGAGGCCACTGAGAAATTAAGGTTAATGTCTTGGCTGAGTTTGTGAAAGAGAGAGCAGTAATAGGCTGTAGAATAGACTTTCACTGTACTGTACCCCACTACAGCACAGAAGATTATTCTGTCTTTGAAACAACCCCTCTGCCTTCTGTTATTCTGTCACTGCACTCTTGCGCTCTCTGCTGTAATGTTGATGTACTGCAACCCTTGTGTGTTTGATAGCCAGTCAGTCTCTCTATTCCAGGGTGGATCTCACCGTGCGTCTGTCAATGATGACAAGGATCCCTTCCGTTTCCGTCACATGATCTCAACTGACTCTCTCCAAGTCCGTGCCCTTGCAAGTATGTCTTTCTAACTACAGTTTGTTGCAGCATAAATTATGTTCTAGTCTCGTGTTAGATAGTTAGGTAGGTACTTTATTGATCCCTGGGGGGACATTTCTGAAATTTCTTATTGCCATTCCTCCTGAGCACTTAGATGTTTACTGCTGGTGGTTTGTTGACCTTGACATTCAGGAAAACCACTTAGTATATCTACAAGCAATCTTCTTCACAGCCTTCTGAGACCAACCTTAAATCACCCATCTGTTAGTTTGGCACAATAATGACCATTTATCTGCCTAATGTTCATTTAATGAAAGGAATTGATGACGATAATGAAGTGAATCCTTTTATAAATGTAGGTCACATTTCTCTCTCTCTCTCTCTCTCTCAGACTCTGAGGGCACAGCAGTGTGTGAGATAGTTCACACAAGGTCTGAGTCTGAGGGAAGACCAGAGAGAACCTTCCAGCTGTGCTGCAGGTATGATTTTTCCAGATACTACACATATACAGTACCTGTAGTTGTAGTTAATTCCCACTGGGGCCATCCATTGTATGCATTACGAGAGAGTGTGTGTGTGTGTGTGTATATTGTTTCCAGCTCTCCAGAGAGTAAGAAGGACTTCCTGAAAGCAGTGCACTCCATCCTGAGGGAAAAGCAGCGCCGCCAGCTTCTTAAGACTGAATCTCTGCCGCCCAACCAGCAATATGTCCCATTCGGGGGGAAACGCCTGTGTGCTCTCAAAGGGGCACGGCCCACCATGAACAGAGCAGGTGAAAAAGCTTGAGTACAGCTCTGTGAATAGTTTCCAGGACCATCCATATTCTGTTGGGAACAAAGAACAAGGGACATACATTATACCAGTACTTCTGTACACTTACTGCATAGTGTCACGAATCTAGAAGGATGTTTTTACACTACATTATTATATAAAATAGTTTTAATCTGTATTGCAATCTTAATTCCACCAATTCTTCCTGTCTGTTCAGTATCAGCTCCGACTCGGACGCTGGGACGCAGGAAGCTGGTGAGGAACCGCTTCACCATCGACACCGACCTGGTTTTCCATGGCAACAACAGCAGCAACGACGCTGACGCCTCCCACCACCCTTCCTCTTACTCACCGCCGTTCCAGAACACCCTCATCCAATCCCACAAACCTCAAGAAGAGGACACAGACCTCTGGGTGGAGGAGCAGTTCGACCTGGGTTGCTACGACGACCAGGGCGAGGCGGTTGGAGTGGGGCAGGTGAAGGAGACGGACATTTTGAGTGATGACGATGAGTACTGCGAGTCTGTCCGAGCCTCATCGGCCGAACCCACGAGCCTGGAGGGGAAAATGCAAGGACTCGACCTGCAGGATGGAGAGATGAGGAGACACAACCACAATGGAAAGACAGAGAGAGGAAGGGAGATCATCGACGGTATGGTACAAGAAGAAGGTGATCAAATGAACCGCGGGGGGGATTCAGACTCTGTCTCCTCTCCAGGGCATGAAGACTCCCTCCACTCCCTTGGTGTCCCACTGTCCTGCTGCACAGCCCCCCCTCTGAAGCTCACTCCCTTGAAGCAGTGTGCTGTGGAGGGGGCCGCCGACAAGGACCATGACGTCATCTGGGTGCGGCGGGATGACTACACCATCGGGTGCAACAGCGACGTCTTCTGAAGAATGGGATGGTAGACGGGACAAAGAAAGGCGTCACTGGAGGGGGTTGTCCTCTGATGGTTTGTGGAGGAGAGATAGGATACAAGCTTTAAAAAGGAGAATTTGGAGGAAAAGACATGTAGATGTGTACAGAAGGAATTAAAACTCAAATAATCCTCCCCATATCTCTACTCAGCCTTCGCCCTTCCCACCTCACCTCCATCTCCCATGTTCTGACAATCCTGAAACACTAGTTGTTGTAGTCATTCTGCGCTGTCTGGGGTTTCTGTTGGGACCAGAGTTCCTTGTCACAATCTGCTTAAACTGAAGCAGAAGGAAGTCCTCACTGTTTTGGACATACACCCAGGCGTAACACCCACCTGTGGAATTGTATGTGGACCTACGAATAAGACCGCCACTGCATGTACACGAAAGGAAACAAACAAGTGTGCACGCAGGACACGGAAGCACAGAGACTCCAGGCAGCTATTGTGCCGTACACGCATTACTGAAGAGACATCATCGCTGAACTATGACCTTCAGGTCAAAAATGTCTATTTTTCAACACAGGAATGTGGGTGTTATTTTTCTCTGACTCAGAAACTGTGTTTGTATTTTAGCACTCAAGGGCTGTGTTACAGAATTTCTCTTCAGGGGCTTTTGGCTTAAGACTGCTGTGTAAAATATAGTAAAACTAGCTTTATTGTGCTTTTACTGTTTTTAACTTAATATCAGCTGCACACTGGTGTATAGTCAGGAGTACAAATGGAGTGCCGTTAACCTCTTGTATATTATAAAAATGCATTGTTTTGACGCTCACCATGTCTACCAGTATATCCGTTCTAAATGATGCTTTGAGCAATAGAGGGTGTACCTATTTTATTTTTCATTATTAACTTTTTAAAGTTTATGTTTACACCACATTTAACTGCCCAGTGTTACAAACCATCCCTTTTCAATCAAAGAGAAGATAAGCAAGGTTTGGTGCCAGGTGCAGGTTTACACCCCAGGGGAGTCAACACATGCCCTTCATATTAAAGTCCAGTCTTCAACATTTTGTTGCTTAATCTTGGTCATACTTTTTCATCAATCTTTTTTTGGTAATTGATATCATCAAGAGCTTAAGTTAATATATATTGCTCGCTTTTGCCTAAAAGGCTACTTGTGCTATTCAGGCTCCAAGTCCTTGATAAATGACATCATTCCCATACCAATCCTGTTTTACTTGAATTTTCTTTGTTGTTTTGAAAGGAGGCATTCAACAGAGATGTGTTAGTGATCGTACTGTAACTCCGAACAGATGACCAACCATAGAGTTGACCTGTTGTCATCTTCTGAGCGATATGGGTGTCAGCTCCTTTGTCCTTGTCATGTCAAACAGCATCATAACAACAAAGGAGTTGACTGAAAAAGACGGACATGAAATACAAATCAGACAGCTCTCTCTCTCTCTCGCTCTCCTCTTCCCCTGTCCACTAGGCTGTGCTGTTTCGCAACATCTCGTCACAACAACACAGTCAACAGATATGTGCACCTTAATGGATGTATCGAACTTGCACTTATTAACCAGCTGTGAGGAAATCTGTGAGATACTCTGGTCATTAGCACCCAGGATGTAAGGAGACTGGGGGAAACACACTTTGGATGTTCTTGTTATTATTGTCTTATGATGATTTATTAGATTTAGCTTACAGGGTGAACTAGTGTTAACCCAGTAAGGACCTATCATTGAGACTGTGAGGTACAATCATTTGTTTATAGAGGCAAAGCCTGTGAGAACCCCTTTGACTTTCCCCTTTGTACTTTTAAAACTGTGCTCGTACATAAAACTGTGGAGTATTATCATTTTTTTGTTAACAGGAAAATAAATTTTCTAAATTTCATTTTGTTTTGAAGGTTATTTGTCCCTTTTAACAGTATAATCTGAAGTTAAAGTGGCACAGGATAATGGCAATTGAATAAGTTACAACCTTGCTTATATGACTTAGTTATTTTTTCCTTATACATCACGTCAACTAACCTGTCAGAAAGCCTTTAACAACTTTCACCAACAGGTGGCAGTACAGAATCATTTTTAAATTAGTGTAAACCTGTTTCTCTGTCTTGTAGGATCTTCACAGAAGTTATGGAAGATAACATTTGGGTAATCAAATGAAAGGGAAGGCAGATTATTTTATCGACTCTAGATCACGTTGTAGAACTTCCAGTCTTAACTACTATCCGTTGCCTTAATAGGCTTTAAGGTTAACAGAGGGGAAATAAAAGCAAAAGCCATTCTGAATTTTGATGGATCGCTTAATAGTTGTAATGATGAACAAATCTATTCTGAAGTTAGATGAAGTTAAGAGGCAAAAACGACTACAGCTGCAATGAAGGGGAGACAGACTGTGGGGACACTGGTAGTGTTACCCATAAAAAACACGTTTCACAGATATGTCAGAGTATGTTGAGATATTGCGAACTATAAAAAAAGGCCCAAACATGTCTATTAGTACATGTACTAGGTGACATTCATTCGAAATATATTTTGGCTGCACAAAATATATTTTGGGTATCCTTGCAGATATGCTGTCAACAGCGTGCAGGGAGAAAATTGATTTCCAGTATCCAAAATATATAGCCATTTTTGAATGTTTTGAACCATATCTCAACATTTTCTGAAGTATATGTGGAATGTTTCTTTGCATAAGAAGATCTCCTGAAGGGTCATTCTATGAGTTTATTAAGTTTGTCTATAATTTCCTGAATTCTGATGCAAGGCGGCTTTTGCTTTCGGGCACCAATCTGTGAGGCTATATTTAATAAGTAGACTGTTGACTGAAATCTCTTTGCATCTTGCAGATCTCTCTATAAATCAATGCTACATGTTCAATATGTTGCAGAGTTACAAGCAACAGCCTAATGTTGTTAATCCAGTGGAAAATAATCATAGACATGGTTGTCATGCCCTTATGAAAAGAAGCCAGTAATCCTATAATTACTTTTAGAGGGATACTATACAAATATCACAGCAAAACCATAAATCCCTACAGGAATATGAAAATTAATATTACACTACAGTAATGCCATGGACATAAATATTATATAACAAATACTATTAACTACTATTTAAGCACACTATACCTATAGAAAATTATTAAAATATTATAGTGGGGATGTTTTTGTTCCTGAGGTAGCGTCAGGTAGGCCCATATCCAGATCCCAGATTTAATTTAAATCTGCAGTAGGCCAGTTGTTATTATTTTCAGAGTATGAAGAAGGACTGGAAGGAAGGCTTCCGGCCACCAAGCCAGATAAGGACTTTTCTCTGCTGCACGGGGAGATAATCTGGCATCTGTACTGTAACCTGAAGATTATTCTCCTTTCATCAGGACCGGTAAAGAGGACCGCTGCCAATCCATCTGCTCCTTAATCCAAACCAAGCATAGCCAAACTAACCAGAGATGGGCACAAAACCACCGGATGTTGCCTTCAAAATAAAAGCCGCTCATTTGTTACGTTTGAGAAAAATATTTGGTTGTAGGGTACGGAAGATTTGGGAAACGAACACAAATTGTATTTAAATTTCCTCTTTAAAGATGATAAGATATTTCTAAGTATAAAACCTGCATCATCTCTACATGAAAAAATGTAGCATACAAATACGCTACAGCACAAGAAAATTATGAAATCTTGTGTCTGGGGATATGTAATGGAGCAGACAGCTAGATCTAACAGCTCAGTGGACAGTTAACAAACACACATTAAAAGTCACACTAGACCTAATGGCTGTGAGGTTACAGTCTGTTACTCAACAGAGGCAACGTTTGTCAACAAGGGTTTAGTTTTGAAATCCCTGACCGGAAGTCATGCTATTTTTATTCTGGCTTGTTTGCCACTGATCTCCGCGCTCGTACTCCGTCCAGTTTCTGCCTCCTTGGATGCGCACCGCGGTGTAGTGAGTAAAAAAGTGAACGTGTTCAATTTTCTATTTTTCCGCAAACAGTTTTTGGCCACACGATGTTACCGAATGATTGAGGGTGCAGGGAAGTCGGATCCATGTGCCTGGTGGTGATGATATTTCATTTTCTCATCTTGATGTGATGGAGTAATATGCGCAGCGGAAAGCGCCCTTATTGGGAAAAACTTGGGTTGCTTTACGCGCTGTAGGAATGGCACGCCAGGCACTTCACGGCGTGGATAGAGGATACTTCTGTTTGTTATAATGAACCAAACGCCCTGAAGATTCATGGTGAGTTCGACTAGAACACTATGGAGAAAAGAAAGACACTTTTCACCTATCTTCTCTTCACGGCGCAGCTTTGTCTGAGCTCACCACAAGTCCTCAGAATCGGTAAGCGCAACAGCTCTTCTTTACGCGCAGTCTTGCTGGCGTTTCCCTGCATGTCTGATTTGGCAGGACGGTGCCAAAGCCCACATAATATTTACCTACAAGTTGTTCCATCTCCGGTTAAACAAAAGAGAAACCGTGTTTCTTGTGTGCTTTGGTGCGTAATGGTGCTCAACTAGACTGAAATGGAAAATCACCATGATGCCCCTGTGATATTCTATAAGGACCTATAGTGTTTCTGTGCTCATTGGTGAGTTTATAGTGACCTTATTGTACTTTAACTTTTTAAAAATCGCATATCACTATAATATTCCTGTAATGGGGGTTTATGCTATAGTTTGCTCTGGAATTTGTGGCTATTGTATCCGTCTAATGTGTATTATAGTACATTATAGTCCCTAATTGGCAAAGTATTATTAATATAATACTTTGTTATTAAGGCCTCACTATCAATCCCAAAGAAAAGATTTCCCACAACAAAACACAAAATACTTTGTCAACCTCACTTCCTGACGCTTATTCTTGGTACTGTTACTGTTGTTTAGGAGACAGTTAGTTAGGATTGACCAAAGTATGAGCGCTCCACATGCATTAATCTAAGTGAGTCCAAATGTAATGTTGTTGTTGTTGTTATTATCCTTATGATGGAAAACAAAGATAAAGAAAGAGAAAAATCGCCAGAAATTTATTTGGAAGCCATATCTGAAATAATCCGGGGTGTATTCAGCACCAATGTTCAGTCTAAACTGATGTATCACTATGTACTACAGTTTGGTGACCTCCGTGTAATAGTTTAACACATTGGCCAAATAATAATATCTTGCTGATCGTCATAGCTCCATTAGTCCTCCAGCGTTTCCAAGTTTTTGTGGCAAATGGCAGTACTTGGTCGAGAGCTCAAGTTTTAATGAACTAACATCCCTGTTTGAAGCCAGGGGATGCTGATATATTTTCTACATCGACTCGATTCAAGATCATCTCATGAATTTTCACAACGATTATGCAGGCATGGCGCCAACTTCATTATCGCAGAAAGGTCACCCAAAAACTTGCCTGCATGTTAATTGAACTAAGAAGCTCAACCGTCATGCAGCAGATTATCCGTTTTTTTCTGAAATTGGCGTTTAAACTTTATACCCATGTAACACACACACATACACACACACCAGCACACGGGAAAGTAATAGATTATTGATTCCCATGTGTTCTTCCTGCCACCGTGTTGACCCTGTTGGAGCATTTCCATTCAAAATCACAGTCTCCCCAACAGCACATCTTCACTGATGCTGATGCTGACACCCTATCCATCACTGAGATGGATGTATTGGAGGCGGCGGCGGGGGTTGGGAGGGGGTCATCATCCGCACTCACAGGCACTGTAGTTGGAGTTGAGAGAAGTGAGAGGTTCACCTATCCATGATTATCCCTGTGTGTGTGTGTGTGTGTGTGTGTGGGTTGGGGCGACTGCCGCGGGGTGTGTTCATTATCTGACTGTCTCAGTTTCAGGCTTGGAATTGGACTAGGATGGAAAAGGCAATACGGGACGGTAATTGACTAAATGAATCGAGAATTGGTGTCAGTGACATTGTGACATTTGTCGTTAATTTGGAGAGGTACGTGAATGAAGAGGTAAACGCTTCAAGTCGTGTAGCTGGGTAGTGCTGATCACAGCAGTACCCATCCCGCCCCCAGAAAACAAAACTACATATACTTCAGAATATGATATGTCGCCAAATAGTGTCAAATATTTACACGTCGGTCGATGACAAGGATAATTTCTGGCCACCCAATGTATTTCGAATGAATGACATCTACATAGAAAAATACATTTTGGCCATGTTTGTTTTTAAAAGCAAATCTCGAAGCTAGGCTGTATGTGTCATCTACAGCAATCCACACTTGCACAGAGTTTTTCTGAGCTGAAGTTTAGCTCTGGTCCATTCTAGACAATAATGTCTGCTTTGATGGAACGGAACAGAAGTGCAGAATTTGGCAGAACTCTTTTTGATTTACTTACATTGACCGTGTGTGTAGGTGTGTGTGTGAGAGAGAGGGAGAGAGAGAGAAACTTTGGTTCCAGGTGTCGCTTTCTCAGAAACCACTCAGAAACTGCTTCAGTTGACTTGGAGATGTGACCTACATGCTTAATTTTATTCATTAGTTCCTTTCTCTAACAACTGACCATTAGGAAAATGAATGAAGCTCCCTTGAGCCAAATTGCCTAAGTTTTTGGAAAGTTGGCCTCCCTTCTATAGTATACCCAGATATACTGTGGAATTGGCTGGCCCACTGTGGTCGTCTATCATGCTGGCAGACTCCCAGGACTTTGGGCTCCAGAATGGAGAGAGGCTGATCGTGAGAAGAAGCTGTAGTCGATCATGGAACCGGCATGAATAACACTGGTATCTGTAGACCTGCATCACATGGTCATACGAGGATCCTGTCCTGTAATGTAGATTGAGTTAAGAAATGAAACAAAGTTGTTTATAATCTACTTTTATTCTTCATCTAATTTAAAGGAGCACTTTTGAATTTTCAGTGACTATCCTGTTTGTGAGCACAGAAATATGATTGGAGAGAGACTCATCGTGAAAGGAAGTCCACGCCAGCATGTGTGACACCTGCAACGTATAGAGCAATTTTGGGGTATGACACCAATGTCAATAATGGCAAAATACAATTTACACTGTCCAATATCTGCCAGTACTGTTCAGGGATGTGGACGATGTTCTTGGAAAGTAAGCTGGAGTAATTGTGCAAAAGTGCTACAGTAGAGGTCGTTTGAGCCCAGTATCTTTTGTTACTCAATATGTACTGTGTGTGTATGTGACAAATAAAGTTCTTGAATGCATCAGAGTGGCTTTCTGGACCAAAATAAAATATCAAAACACACACACACACATATATGTTGAGATAGTGGATAGTGTTATTTTCTATGTACCTTTACAAAACACTAAAAGGCTCCAGACCTGTGCCAGTACTTTCTTTTCAATCAGTTATTTCCTCTCTCTCTCTCTCTCTCTCTCTCTCTCTCTCTCTCTCTCTCTCTCTCTCTCTCTCTCTCTCTCTCTCTGTGTCTCCCTCCTCATTTCTCTCTCTCTCTCACCCCCTCACCCTCCTTTCCTCCCCTTCTCTCTTTTCACACCTACTCTATCCTCATTTTCCTCTCCCCTTGGATCCCTCCTCTCCCTCTGTCCTTCCTCCTCTTCCTCCATCCCTCTCTCTCCCACCAGGGGTGTTGTTCAGTATTGAGGTCACGTCTACCTACTTTGCAGTGAGGAATTACTGGCGGGGGGATTTTGCTGCC
>CABFOQ010054649.1:32305-42849 GCA_900660455.1 Gephyroberyx darwinii
TTCTCTCTCTCTCTCTCTCTCTCTCTCTCTCTCTCTCTCTCTCTCTCTCTCCCTCTCTCTCTCTTTGTCTTTGATTGCATTTTGCCATCATTGCTTGGTTGTATGGTTCCATTTGTTGTTGAAAGGAAAAAATATGTTTTCTCAACCAGAAGAACAGAGTGCAGACAAATGTGTCATTCACTTTGACATTCTTGTTATTTTCTCACATGCGTCTCCGCCTACCTGTAGCTACATCAGTTTCTGTCTCCAAAGTAGATGACAGTCCCTGTTTTTGTCTCAGATAGATAGACAGATAGAGAGAGAGAGAGAGAGACAGACCACTGACATTTTTACATCCAGTCATTTCTATCAATGTGAAATCGTCGTCATCGTCCAACTCAGTGATGTTTCAGACCAGAGATGTGGTTCTCCCCACAATTCATGTTTTTTCCTATCTCAGGTGGTGAGTGGCAGTTTGATGTATAACTGTGTTCTCCCCAGTGACGTAGCGGTAAATCAAAATTTGGGTAAACTACAACCTCCAGTCGGCGAGCATAAAGCGAACAACCACTCAAATCAACTCTAGAAATCAATTCTACTTTATAAACAGGATTCATTTATTATTTTTCTCCAGTGAAAATGTAGTCCTCCGCCATGAACCATTGAGTATGTAAGCCATCCAATTTCACTGATTAGTACCCTCTCTAGTTGAAGGTGTGCAAATCAATGAAATCAGCCGTGTTAGTCATTAGTTGGAATGAAAACCTGCATACTCTTGAGCCTCAATGACTATCTACATTATAAACATTTATATATAAACATGATAAACATTCAATCAATCATTCGTTTTCTATCAGCTGTATGTGAATATAGCTTTTTCCAGTTTATTCGCATTTCATTTGGGCTCAGATTAAAACATTTGTCTCCAGTATCTTGATTGAAATATCTGGTCCTTTGAGCGTGCGAGCTGACACGTTGTCGTCCGTCAAAATAATGCTTTATTTAAAAAATGATGAGGAATACAGGATGTTCTGGTGACTCACTTGGCCAAAACGTATACAATGTATTTGAGACATCCTGGGTTCGGATCTGGTCCGGGACCTTTGCCGCATGTCATCCCCCTCTCTCCCATCCTTTCCGTCTCCTTTCACCGTGGACTGTCTGTTAGAGCAGAAAGGGCATAATATAAATATTCTTTAAAAAATAAGAGTACAAAATTAGGAAATGCAAGTGCACAACAGCAGAAGCGTTCTACCAAAATTACCACTAAGGTAGTTGTCACATTTGGATTGGAAAAAGGTTAGCTCATATTTCCTCTTGTCTTCAGCCTCCTCCTGAAGCATTTTATGTTCTGACTTTTAAAATGCATCATGAGTGCACTTTTAGGCAGATAAGCTCTACCTGCATACAATGTGGATACCCAGACACATATTAATATCATTTTTAAAGGTGAGATATGGGTCGTCTGAAACATAAATTTATGCTGTCTAGTATGCCAGATGGACCTGTTGTCCTGAGATGAATTATTCTTCATTATTTGGGGATTGAATGGATGCTTTTAGTGCTTCTGGGTACATTAATTCATTTGGCAAGGGGAAACTGCCATGTTCAATGAATGCTGCTTTTAAAACTGCAGCAGTCATAACCCACAGTGGAGTTCAAGCTGCTGAACAAGAGGAGATGATGCATGTCTAATGTAAAATATGATTATTTGTAATTAAATGGAGAAGTGAAGGATGGATAAGCATACAGACACAGACACACACACACACACACACACACACACACACACACACACACACAAACAAACATACCCTTCTTTATCTCCCTGGCGGGTTGTTGAAGAAATTGATCAGGTCTGCATGACAGGCTGGCACAAAGCTTAGATCTATTCTTCTTCTGCTTTTTTTTAATCTTGTCCTCCCTCCCCAGCAGGCAGATAAATCTCTCATGCCTCCATTGCACCTCTTTATCCCTCCCCTTTGTAGAGACAAATCTCCCTCCATTCTGTCCTGTCTACATACCCACAATTCTATCACACCCCTGTCTCCCATTATATCTGTGCAACTGGTAATTTCAGTAATAGCGGAAGAAATGGCACTTTTATGTGGCCAGTGGCATAATATTTCTGGGCTCTTGTAATTACTAATTGGCAACCGTTGCAATTACAGGGGTTTACTTGTGGCATGAGCTATTTGATGCATCTGCAAAAACACTGTGGCCTTGTGTTTGCTTGTGTGTGTGACTATGTGTGTGCATGTGTCTGCATGTGTGTGTGTAGACATATTAATATTCCTCTGAAAGATGTGATACACAAGCATGTGTACATAGAAAACTTGAATTTGTTTGAGCTTTGTAGCAGCAGAGATAAATCATTTTGTGTAATCTTTTGGGAGTGAGATCTATCAGCCATTGATCATGGTTGTCAAGACACTGCCTTCAGACACGGATGACTGCACATGGACACTGACATAAGCCATTCAGGCCATACTGTAGTTATACTTTGCACGATTGTTACCAACTGCATGTGATACAGTTGGTCCTGCACCAAACTTGTCAGTCCTCTATTGGGCGTCTTGTAATGTGTCAGCACCAATTAACCAGGGCATATTCATCGTGCACCCGTTGTGATAGGCAATTCATTTTGATTTGGATGCTTCTGGCTCAAATCCCTCATCCAAAGGTCTTTGGTCTCTGCAGAGCCACTGTTATCACTACCTGTGGAATTGAATGACTGGAAATTACCTCAAACAGATGGGTTAATAGGAACCCCCCGAACATCTGACAGTGTCACACCAGGATTGAACCCCTGTAGGACTTGAATGCTAAATGACTGCAATGCCAACTGCTGTAGTGCTTTTTAACAAGCCAAACAATCCCCACCAGCGTCCACAGTGCCTGCTCTACAGCTGATGTTGAACCAACGCCAACTTCAGAATGTGTGTAAAACTGGATATGAGCTGGTCAAGTCATTTTAATGATGAGAAAAGAAACCCCCTCTTTTACCTTCTGTTCTACACATCTGTTCATAGTGAGTCATAAAAGACAGAGGAGAGACGGGAGACATTTACTAGACAGAATGAATAGTTTATGGTTAAAAATCTGATTCAGCATGAGCAAATACCTGCTGAATCCGCCTGGGTGCAAAAATACATCCGATCTGTGCTGAGGAAACGACCAGATTGAAAAATCAAGTTTTGGCCGATTAACAGTTTTCCCCTCCGTCGCGGTCGGATTTGATTGACTCCATTCTTTCAAAAGGCTCTGCTGAGAGGCCAAGAGTAACGTTTATAGTCCTATTATTTTCTGCCCTCTCACATTGCTGGAGCAATTATACTTCTCCCACTTCATCTTCCCTTTGAGTCTGCAATCTCACATCCTCTCCACCTAGACCACTGGATGTTGATGAGGAGTTTCAGGGCAATTTCAGAAGACTGTCTAGACAGCGTGGTCTCTTCAAAGCCCGCTGACATCTGGTCCAGGCAGTGAGTTGATTGGTGGCCCTGGGTCTCTGTACTCGAACAGTGAGAACACACTGAAAGGCCACTACCTTTGAATTCTTATGACTCTCTTCCCCTTTGCGTAGGAAGTGTTTAGAGTATACTTTACATCTCTGAGAAAGATAGCGCTTGTTCATCTGAGAAGCACTTAAAATTCATCTTCGTTTGCGCGCTCCTGCGGGAATACCAAATTTATTCACCGCTCTTAGAATATTAAATTTGAAAGCTTTGAAACCGCAAGTATTCGCTTTTATTGTGGACATTACGTATTTATGGCTGTGTTTATGATGGGTAGATTCAGCCTGCATTAAAAGAACTATCTGAAATGACCCTCATTAAGTCAGACTGCAGAGAACATTTGGAGACTGTTCAGAAGTAACTTTGGATTGCGCTGCCTATTGTGGTGCCTGGTACAACAAACAGTTATCCTTGTTAAACTAAGACCTTACTTGACTGGTTACAGGTGAATCTTAAAGAAGGTGTAGTGCTCTGATAGCGGTGGTTAACACCTGGTCCATTTCTGGGTGATGTGGATGAGATGAGGATCACATTTCATCTGCTATAATGTGTTCTGTCATAACTGCAAAGTAACAAAATTGGTGCATTTCAATTAACAATATACCTAGTTGTTATCCCATGAGCTGATCACCGATATCGATCTGGTATGTTATGTGTTATATGTATATAACTTATAGGTATATAACTATTGACCAGACCGCAAAGGTGCTGAAACCGGCGGCGTACAGGCTTGGACATATCTGTGAGTGTGCTCTGGTTTGAACCCGCCTGGGTCTAGCAGTCTTTTCAGAGCTCCATTACCAGGGGTGCATAAGTAACAATTCCACAAAGTAAAGCATTTTACATAAACCATTAATCATTCAATTACTCACCAGACTGCAGACATGTTCTTCCTTCCTGGTGCACCATGCTCCTTTTATTATTCATTTATCTTACTCTATTTTCATTCATTTCTAATCCTTTGCTTTTTTTTTTTTAATTCTTTCCATTTCCTTAAACACCACTCCTTTACACCCCTCTAAAATATCGAAAAGTCATTCTTTAATTATTCCTTTATCTTTCTTCAGGTCATCTTGGAATGTCCATATCTGGTCTTCAGTCATTCATTCATTCATTCATTTATTCATTCATTCATTTTCCATACCTTATTCCTATGCAGGGTCACAGGGGTATCTGGTCTTGTGTAGCTCAATAGTTAGAGCACTAATCTTAAGGGTCAGGACCTCAATTCCTAATGTATGCATGCATGATGTATAAGATGTTATGGAAACATCCACTAAATATTATGTATGTATATAATATGTTATGTTACTTTTATTACAATGCTCACCTGACTTCAGCTTCTTCCCCTTCCCCTCCGTCTCCATGTTCAGGTGGCATTTTCGAGACACGGGAGAGTGAGCTAGTGAGTATGGATGAGCTGGCGTTCAAGTTTGCCGTAAACAACATAAACCGCAACAGGACCCTGATGCCTAACACTACCCTCACCTACGACATTCAGAGGATCAACCTCTTTGATGGCTTCGAGGCTTCCAGGAGAGGTACCACATCCAATGATTGTTACAGAGAATTTGAATGAGACTCGCTTTAAATGCTGAGTAAATGATGACTATTAAATGATGAAATATAGAACACCGAAGTGACTTGAGTTGTTCTTCTGCTTAATATAACGTTAAAATACAGTAATTACTATATCAAAGTGTATTGTATATGTAAAAATATTTCAGGCTATTACTCATGCTTGTATTTTATGTTATTTATTTTGCTGTGTCAGCTGTTTGATGCCACTGATTTTTTGTTATTTAATGATTAAAGGAATACACTAAGTTTAGATTACCCCCTTGGTCAATTTAGCCTTTAAATGATGATAACATAGACACTAAAATCAACCATGTCTTCCCGTTAGATCACTTGCTCTGGTGCGCCACACTAACTCTTTAGCTAACTCTATAGCTAAATGGTAGAGTGGTAAAATCTACACAAATGGTACAAAATAAAAAGTAACATACTGTTTTGAACTCCCAGTGAAGACTTTCCCTGTTTCCATAGGAAGTGTACCTGGTGGGCAATTAGAGACTGCACAGCTAAAACTGCATTAGCTACATTGTGTTATTGATATTTCATTTGTAAAATGTATGTACATTCTGAATCAACTATTCAACTAAAGAGTTGAATTTTAGAAACACAAACCCACCTGTTCAGCTCTGACAACACTCTAATGGACATTAAGTGACTTTGTGTTGTTCCCACCAGTGTGTGACCAGCTAGCTCTAGGGGTCGTCGCTGTGTTCGGCCCATCTCACAGCTCCTCGGTCAGTGCTGTCCAGTCTATCTGCAACGCTCTGGAGGTCCCTCACATCCAGACCCGCTGGAAACACCCCTCAGTGGACAACAAAGACACCTTCTACATCAACTTGTATCCAGAGTACACCGCCATCGCTAGGGCCATACTGGATGTAGTCACTTTCTTCAAATGGAGGAAGCTTACAGTGGTTTATGAGGACAGCACTGGTATGATTGTTATTTTTGTCAGTTTGACTTCCATCATATTTACAGTATGATGACAGTTGCCAGTTGTGTGGATTAAACTTGTGACCTTGTGAGAGAGAGAGAGAAAGAGAGAGAGAGATGCTTAATGCAAATAACACACATGGGATGGTCTGTGTGTGAGTTTGTGCATGTGTGAGAAAGTGAGAAACTGAAACATCTTACTTTAAAACAACAGAGAAAAAATACTCTTACAACCCCATGCAGGTCCACCTACCTACCCACCTACGTGTGCACCCCCCCCCACACACACAGCAAGCAACAAAAACAACAGAATGAACAGCACCAACATCCCCACAAAAACAAACAAGAGCGAAATACAAGCAATCAAACTCCAATCAGTACGTACTTCCTTGCTAGCCCTCAGACTTTGTAAAATGTTACTGTGTTTTTCTCTGGGAAAAAAAAGCCACATTTCCAGAGATATTGTCAGATCTCACTAATTCTGTAACATCAGCAGGGGTGCAGTGCAAAGTAAACCCAACTAAACTCACTTTACCCACCTTTTTATTTGAGGAGTACAATTTGGGTCTTGTACTCCTGGGGTCTCGTGTTGAAAGCTCCTCAAAATCCTCAAGAACTAAGGGGTCGGTAACAGTGAGCAGCAGACTGAAGTTCTTGATTATTGTCTCTACACGGAAAAGCAGGTAATCGGGGGAAGCATCGTTGTGCTCTGCAGTGGCCAAATCTCTCAATACCCAACATTAATCATCACAACCATTGGCCTGGCCAGTCTTCTTTGCAGTAGCCAACTTGTAGCCTAATAGTGAAGTTTGTTGCAGGCAAAGTTTTTTCAATTATCACAGTAGGGAGACATACAGAAATAACCAAATGGGGAAATAAATCACTACATGGATCATTTTTTCTTGACAATGAAACAATGCATTGTCTATTTAATAGGTTTAATAGGTTTATTTATTTATTAATTTGTAATTACGGCCCATTTTCTCCTCCATACATATCGACCATGACGAGAGAGAGTTCATGTGAAAAAATCTGATAGAGAATATACATAGATAGATAGAGAATAAGTAGAGAGAGGATAGGTCAAAAGTCCTGGCTTATTTCCTGTCCATACGATATCCATATGCCAAGATTTCAATTACTAGAAAAATGCAATTCTACTGCCTGCCACATTCACGTTATTATTGTTATTATTTCCTGCTGGCCAGTGAACCCAATCTGAGATAGGCCAGGAGTGCCACATATCAAACAACATCGCGTCTTCTTGCCCTCTGACTGCAGAGAGCCAAACAGCAACACTGGACTGTAGCAGGATCCTGTATGGAGTCCATGTCCATGACCCACAGAAGATGAGATGCTACTGTTGAAATGTCATGGTTTATAGATTTTTTTTTACCATTTTATTTTCTATTAGAAATTTGTTTTCCTGAAATGTCATGCACACACACATGCACGCACACACACAATTGCACACAATTATGCACACAGGCACACACAGACACACACAGACACACACGGGATGGGGAAGTTATGTGTGTGTGTGTGTGTGTGTGTGTATGGGTTTGTGTTTGGTTGTTTGCCTCAGATAGTGTGACGGTTTGATTAAAAGATAGGGAAGGAAAGTGAAAGGTAGAACGAGATAGAAAAATCATCTATGTATACCATGGATGGGGCAGCAAGGTGACATACTGAATAAGAAAGCAAGACACTGATTCCCTACTAGCACCCCTGGAGCTGAGATTGACCTCTGACCTCACTGTGGAAGTGAAAAGAGTATGTTCCTATGGGGAGCATTGAGACATCACATTATTTTCCAGGTTTGATGCGGATGCAGGAGTTGATCAAGGCTCCAGCTAAGCTCAACCTGAAGATCAAGATTCGTCAGCTGACCCCGGGTAACCAGGATGCCCGTCCGCTGCTCAAGGAACTGAAGAAAGACAAGGAGTTCTTTGTCATCTTCGACTGCTCCTACCGCATGGCTGCTGAACTCCTCAAACAGGTCTGAATAGGGATGCGTCTCAGTGTCTCTTCCTTTGTTTTCTTTGTTTTCTTGCTTCAATGTTCCAAAAATATACCTGTCGTTTTACTGACCAATTTATGTGACTTTTCATCACTATACTATCACTTATAGATGTATCGATAGAAGACAGGGCAACATAAGATATGTACCTCCTAACAAGAGGCATAGAGTGAAAAACTTTATTACTCATGTTTTTTTTAAGCTCTCCACAATAATTGGAATAATAGTCTGCTAACCCTGACCAAATTAATTCTTCTCCTCACTTTAAAATATGTTTCACATTTTGGAACATTTTCTTCGTTGTCATAAATTATTGTTAAATTATTGGGTTTGTTATTTTTTGGTTCAAGGGTTATTTTAGTTACATAGTTTGATGCTGGGTTGCTGAAGACTAAAGTCAGTGAAGGTGTTGATTAACTAGACAGGTATCATTCAAAAAACATCCCTTTAGGTATTCTTTTCCCTCACTTCACAACTAATATGTGGCAGTGCAGTTCAATTCCTTATTCTCTTTTGCTCTCTATTGATTATTATAAGGTCAAGCAAACAGTAATACTCAACTCTCATATGATCTGTTCTCTGCTTGTCATACAGTGAATGTTTGCTGTGATAATGACATTTATTTTGCCAAACCTCAGCGCCTTGACTTGCTCATTTTTATTTGTTTTTAAATATAAAAATGATAAGAAGTACAAATCAAAAAGAGCAATTAAAATTAATCTCTTTTCATATATTTTTATATTAAAAATATAATATCCAATCAAAAACATATAATAAATATCAGCCAGATCACTTTTGGGACACTGTAGCTATTTAAAATGAGTAATATGGTCTGACAGTATTTGTTTGGATTATTTATTTTCTTTCTCCTTTTCCTTTTGCAGCTTTCATCAATGGGAATGATGACAGAGTACTACCATTACTTTTTCACCACTCTGGTGAGTTCCAAGATGTAAAAATCTACAGCTAAAGTTTATTTTGTGGGAAATGGTTTCAGGCTTCATCAAGTTCATCTTGTTTGTGAGTCCTCATGTGGCCGTCAATTGAGCTTGTAAATTCAGTGGGAATGAAAAAAGAATATTGCTGTGACGTCCAACACAGTGAACACATTGAAAGGCTATTCATCTCCAGTCTAACTGATGCTCCTGCTGAGCATATGAGAAAGTGACGCCAATAAAAGTGACTGAGTTCTCTCTCTCTCTCTCTCTCTCTCTCTCTCTCTCTCTCTCTCTCTCTCTCTCTCTCTCTCTCTCACTTTCTCTCTGTCCATTGTCCATTCCCTCCTCATCACATTCACCAATCCCACCCACCTTTCATCTCCATCTCGTTCTCCCCTCCTCAGGATTTGTTTGCCTTGGACTTGGAGCCGTACCGCTACAGTGGCGTGAACATGACAGGCTTCAGACTGCTGAACATAGATGACCCGTGGGTAGCCTCCACCATGGACAAGTGGGCCATGGAGAGACTTCAGGGTCCCAAACAGGAAAGTGGCCTGATGGATGGAGTCATGACTGTAAGTCCTGCACAGTTAGTTTAGCTAAGAGTATACTGATGGCACACCATGCATGTGTGCTCTTGCACTGGACTAGAAATCTGTAGATCTGTAAACTGCAAACATCTGTTAACGTTGGTCTGTCTTAATACTGGATAATGCTAATCACCTGTGGTTACTTAACATGCTGTATGCTAAAGGTTAGCATATGTACTAGAGAGCGCTATCTACCAGAGTTGATTTTGTGTACGTCTGTCCCTCCATCTGTCAAACGTGATATATCAGATAATATCTCAGACACCACTGGTCTGATTTTGACGAAATCTTATGCATCTTGTTCCAGCATCTAAAACATTATACTGATAGGCTTGAAGATGCAATAGTTACAGGTCAAAATGTCAAACATTTAAATTGACATTTACATTTACATTTATTTTGATGAAACTTTGAAGGTTAATGTATTGTGGCACTGTATTCAGCGATTCAAAAAAATACACTGGTTGGCCTAATGAGGGTGCTGTAATTAAAGGTCAGATTTTTCAGATATTTCAGACGCCACTGGTCCATTTTTGATGGAACTTGGAGGGATGCTGCATCTTGACACTGTTTTCTGGCATTTACAAAAAATACACTAATTGGCCTGATAGGGGCACCATAATTAAAGGTCAACATTTCTAACTGTGAAAGACCCCAACTGCTACACCATAAA
Organism: Gephyroberyx darwinii; assembly: GCA_900660455.1. Lineage (NCBI taxonomy): Eukaryota > Metazoa > Chordata > Actinopteri > Trachichthyiformes > Trachichthyidae > Gephyroberyx > Gephyroberyx darwinii. The sequence goes on from CABFOQ010054649.1 coordinate 42,535, forward strand.
GCTGACTGACATGAAACTTGCTACACACATCCAGGTATCCTTACAAATTACACAGATTGGCCTAATGGGGGCGCATTATAATTAAGGGCGCACTCACACTAGGCCATCCGTACCGTTGACCACCAAAGTCTGGTTCGTTTGACTAGTGTGATCGCTCCCTACCGAGGTGTGCTCGGGCACGGTTCACTTGGAGTCGGCACAGTGTGATCGCCAATCATGCCGGAGCACGGATCCCGAACATGTCAATGAGGCGACTGTCCCATAAAATCGATGATTTATTGATGAACGTGAATTGTAGTCAGGAGTAAAGCCGTA
>CABFOQ010054649.1:46241-73858 GCA_900660455.1 Gephyroberyx darwinii
GCGTGTGTGTGTGTGTGTGTGTGTGTGTGTGTGTGTATGTGTGTGTGTGTGTGTGTGTGTGTGCGCCAGGTGTTGGCATAAAATGTTGCATGATATCTTACTAAAATGTTATGCACCCTTCATAATATCATACAATCACATAACCTAGCAATACACTGAAACAACTTAAGGTTCAGGTTAGGCAACTAAAACAATTTGGCTGAGGTTAGGTTAAGGTTTTGGTCATGGTTAAATATGAAAAACCTGAAATTGAAAAGTTAACTCCCAGCACATCTTTGCATGAGTCGGGACTTGAACCTTGGCAGCCAGAGTTGAAGGTGAGTGTGCACACCCATCTGCCACCCCGACCTCCTCACCTTTATTTCAACCCCACTGCCTGTTGCAGTCATGTGAGCGCTGCCTGCTGTCGCTTGAATCGCAGAATATCATACAAAATTACGGAGCGTTACTTTTTGTTATGAGAACAGGCTGGTGTGTGTGTGAGTTTATCCCCATCTATAATCCATAGATTTTGTATTATATTTGTTCAATCACAAATCATAATTTTGCAACTGACTATCTTTCACTCTTATTATTTTTCTCTGCTTCATCTCTATATTACCCTCTTCACCTTCTCAAAAGGGTTTTGTGGAGGGCGGAAGTCGCCTTACTAAAAGGTGGATCAAGGTTTGTTCCCATGCCCTATGTGGTCTAAGCCTTTGTGGGTTTACCTCCCTTCCCCTTCGGTCCACTCAAAGAAAAACTCTACATGCCATGCACCTCCCTCCTCCTTGTCTTGTGAACCGTGTTTCTCTTGACTGATTTTGTTTACAGCAATGCTGTGTAGTTGACATTGCTGTTTGTGTCTGAGACTTGTCCACTTCAATGAAATGACTCAAAGAATCAAACAAGGAGATTAATTTAGCCCCTCAAACAGTTAGTTTAATATTAGAGGATGAAAAAGGTTCCCCTATCTGTCTGTCTGAGATGTCAGCCAGGCAGGTATGGAGCAGGCAGCAGCTGTCTAGGCACAGAGGTAGTGATTTATAGTGTATTTTTAATTCCCTTCAATATGTTGAGCCCTCAAAAGCCTCAGAGGAAATACTACAGGCATCGATATGCCAAGCCCATCACATAAAACGCTTGATTTTATGGTCCTGATAAATGAATTATCAACCCGCTGCAGTTATGTTAGGTCTTGAGCACTGGTGTGTTAAATACACAATGTAAAAAAATAAAACAGTGAAAGTAGCTTGGGAAGTAAAGGACGTGTACTAGTATCTTCTTTTGAAGTTGTTGACTTTCTGGACATTACATTTCTTCCTCGCAACTTTCTTCGCCTGGCTTAGCATCTCTCCTGCACAGTGGTAACGGTTTTCCAGTCTGATTTGGCTCTGGATGGAGATGTGGCTTGGGAGTCACAGATAACTTTTTACTCCCAGCATTTGAGGGGAAAATTCCTGTCAGTTTTTATAGTGCACTTTGTTGTTGGGAGCTCTGGTATGCACAATCAATTCACAAGCCCGTATAAATTCCCGGCTTACTGGTTATAAAAGTTGATGGTGCTGGACTATATTTTAACATAGGTGCTGATTTCAATGGCCTTGTCAGATCAGCTTAATATTGAACAACTTCAAAATGACAAAGAGATAACTGAGCAAAGACAGTTGATATTTCATAGAGGATGGTATTTCCACAACTTTGAACTAGCTTATATGAAACAATACAATCTGAGTTCAAATGACTTCCACACATCCAAAAATATTGTACTCACTACTCTTTGTCATTGGGTGGATGACTACGTGGCAGGTTGATGAGTAGTGCTATCGGCTAGAGTAGGTAGTTGGCGAATGGTGCCACCTGACGGATGACTCTGTAGCTTTATGATGGTGTGGCCTGAAGTCTGCTATGGTGTTCATATGAAGGTGTTATTGGAGCAAAACAACTGAGCACCTGTGACAGTGGAATTTGTAGCTGTAGACAATAGTCACACGTGTATCAGTAAATTTGAAGTCACAGAGAAAAATGCTTTAGGAGTTGCCTTGTAGAACTTCTTCTTCTTCCCCTTCTCTCCCACAGACACAACAGTTACACCTTCTCAAATTCTTTATATATATAATAATATCTTCATATGTTCAGTTGGTGTTTTTTGTATCCTTCGTATAATAGCTTGTCTAATGGCTCAAGGAACAGTAACCCCTTATCCTGTGTATTGATGAATGTCTTTTTAGATTGAGATTCACTAAATCGAAACTCTCTTACTCTCTTATCCACTGTTTTACTCATCTGCAGGTGCTGCAGATGTATGGACTGCTGTATAGAGTGGGCCCTTAACATAGTGCCATCCAGTGACAATATGGAGCACTTTAAGCATGTTTTCTATCTGGCTGACTTAAGGGGAAGGGAATAAGATAGGGTCTAACGATGAATGAATAACATGTCATCTTTTTGAATAATCCCACATAGCCCATGTCTGAAAATAAGACTATAGGTTCAGTAGTGCCGGATTTCATTACTTCATTACTTTTTGTTCTGAGACTGAATCGCTTGACGATCTCTCTTCTATCTTAATTCTATTAACAATCACCCTTGATCCGTTGATGCACTTAACTCTGTCTGTTGCATCGCTTTCATGAGCCCCCCTGACCTCTGAACCAGTGAGGAGATCTGAAAGGGTCAAAATCCAGCTGCCAGATGCCTGTTCTAATCTGGTAACTGTCTGGATTATTCTGCCTGGTCAGATGAACTGGATACACTCATTCACAACAGACAAACTATCTCTTCACTATCTCTTCCTCTGTCCCCTCTGATCCTGTCTGATCCTGACTTCCTCTACCACACTGTCCCTGTTGGTGGCATATTCAAGTATATACCCAAAATTGAGTTGTCCAAGGAACATATCAGTTATTTGCTCATATCAATAATTTGTCCATTATTTCAATCTTCATTTCAATGCACAGTAATTCAAAGTTGCATTACTTTCTGCTGTTACTAGGCTCTCCTTCAGGTTGAAACAGAAAGAAATATTAACCTGACAGTGTCAATCTGAAGCAATAATTCATCAAAATGAAAGTTTTATCTTCACATTTGTTGTGAAAAACAGCTTTGTTGTTCAGGCTATACTATTGAAAACTGAGAGTGAGTTCCCAGATGAATCATTGCACACGTCTGGAACAATATTTGTTTGCCCAGGAATAGCTGTAAACCTTTATTTGACTCAGACCGTCAACAGCTCACCTTCTTTCTCAGTTTTAGAACAGTTGAACTGTACATGAAATGAAGTTTTAGATTCACGATTCAAGATTCAAAGGTTTATTTGTCACATACACAGTTATAACGGTAGAAATGTGCAGTGAAATAGGCACCTCAGCCAAAATCATAAGAGCTAAGAGCTGAGCAGAGGGAAATGGTGTAGGCCAGTGAAAGGAGGAGAGGGTTGGAAATTAGCCAAAAAGTCAAGAAGCGTCAGGTCCTTTAACCTTTATACTCCTTTTTCATTTTGCTGTTCATTGAATTAGAACGTATGATTACTGTGCATTGTATTGGAGCAATTTCTATTTTCCCGGTATGTCTTCTTCTTCAAATAATTCTCTGTATATTCAGAGTATTAAATAAACTGCTTTCTTTAACAGTAATCGCTGTCAGTGATCACTAATGATACAAAGACCTAAGAATATGGATATGTATAGCATCTTCCCTGGTGCTGGCAATAGCTGGTATACATATAACTTCCATGTTACTGTAGCAGGAAACATGTGGTTCAATGAATTTAAAGCCCTGTTTGCCTTTCCAGATTGCTGTGTGGAACTCTTACACGGGACTGAACCTGACAGAGAAGTCCAACCGAGACAAGAATAACAATGTGACAGACTCTCTCGCTAACAGGACTCTTATTGTCACCACAATACTGGTGAGGAGGAAGGAAGAAGGTTAGACAGAGGACAAATAGGGGGAAGGAGGGGAGGGTAAATGGGATGTGAAGAGTCTAGATAGAAGAACAACAGAGGAGAAATGGAATAAGCAGGGAGGTATAGAGGGAAATCAAGTGAGAAATTGGTGATTAGAGGAAGATGGTTAATATATTGAACAATTTACAGGCCAATTAACAGATGCTGAATGGAATTTGTATTTTCACAAATCTTCCTAAATACACACACAGCCTCTACACAGAGAGGAAAACACAGTATAGAAGGAACATGCCTTGAAATATATAGAAAACAAGCATGTCTTGAAATACAGTATTGATCTGTTTTCTTTTGCTATACAGGAAAACCCATATGTAATGTATAAGAAGTCAGACAAGGAGCTGGTTGGTAACGACCGCTTTGAAGGCTATTGTCTGGACCTACTGAAAGAGCTCTCCAATATCTTGGGCTTTACATATGAGGTCAAACTGGTGACGGATGGAAAATATGGAGCCCAGAACGACAAGGGAGAGTGGAACGGGATGGTCCGGGAGCTGATCGACCATGTGAGTTAAACCAGAAGTAAACCAGTCCATCAAACTCCCCCAGTGGTTTTGTTTCAAACCAGTTGTTCGTACACAAGGCCCACGTTTCATTATTCTCATACGGCTGTTGTGAAATTGATTTCAGAGGTTAGGAAAATACTTCCTAACTTGAAATTGCATACAACATTTTATGTGAGTTCAATGATAATAGTCAGGTAGTTTAAGATGTAACTTTTGATGTTCTTTACATTCGGTTTAATGCCTATTTTGGTCTTGAGTAGGACTCGCTTTGCTCTAGTCTTGGTCTTGATTTGGTCCCACCTTTGAACATGGTCTTGCCTCAAACTCGACCTTGTCTTGGAATTGACTTGGACTCGACTAAGGCAGTCTTGACTACAGCCCTGATTGCTATACTACAATTGTGCTAAATGCATTGTATTGGCCTAAGTTAAAATGAGGCTTACACCCTTCAGAGGAAGCTACATTTTGACTGCAGTGCTTTCATGTTTTGCCATCCTGGCAAGCTGTAAAGAGGCGATCAATGAGAAATTCAAAACTTGAAAGATACAGATTGTCTCAGAAACTATAACTAGGTTTACATGTCATTGGTATATTGACATACTGACACCTGCTAGCTATATTTTGTTACTAGAACTAGAAAGAGAGCTGATCAGTATGAGATATCAGACAGCACTGAACCCAAGCTGAAAGCCTCATGTAATATTACTCCTGCTCCCTGCTGTTCCAGATAGCAGACCTTGCTGTGGCTCCCTTGACCATCACTTATGTCAGGGAGAAGGTCATTGACTTCTCCAAGCCCTTCATGACCTTGGGCATCAGCATCCTGTACCGCAAACCTAACGGCACCAACCCGGGGGTGTTCTCCTTCCTCAATCCCCTGTCCCCGGACATCTGGATGTATGTGCTGCTAGCCTGCACTGGAGTCAGCTGTGTTCTCTTTGTCATTGCCAGGTAAGAGGACAGGGTGGATTAATGTGGGGTGATGTGCGTAAGAAAGATGAGATGGAAGGATGGGAGTGTATGGGGTAAATTGAGGGTATACTATAGGATGTGAAGATGGTGATGGCGCAGTGTAGCCAGGGTGCGTTGCTTTGCTACTAGAGGCACAGTGTATAGTTTGTCGGTAAAAAGGAGAGGAGAGCAGTGAGATCAGGCCCACCACTATAAAAACAAATCAAATCCAGCATGTAAATGGTGACGTATGGCAGTAATCACAAATGGACTGGAATAATTGGCATTTACGTACCGCAACACTTTAAAGCAGAACAAATTTCTCTGCTTTGTTTTGCATAGCTCTTCAAAAATAACCTGAAAAATTGCTTTTAGCTGCCTGTCATCTGCCAGATTGGCTTTCATTTTGGTATTTGCTTAGCAGCCTAGAGTATTTGTGAGCTGGCTCTACCGCTCCCTGTCAGGTAGGGCCAGTGTGCAAAATCCCAGCCATCTGGTTGCACTTAGCAACTATAAGAGCCAGTAAGGGAAATAGATTGGTTGTGGACATCAAAATACAAATCAAGTTTTAGGGGCCTGTCCAATCGCACAGTATTGTATATTAGTGAACTGAAGAGTGTAAATTGTAGTGCAGAAATCTCATCAAAGCGAAGTGTGTGACCACTAAGTGAACCTGCCTAGCTATGCAGTATAGTTTTTGCTTGAACAGAATTGTATCTTTTGTTGTGATATTCGAATTGCCCTACCTCTCTTTTCCTGTTCTCTCTCTTCTGTTGTTGTCCTTCAGGTTTACTCCATACGAGTGGTACAACCCTCACCCATGCAACCCGTCTTCGACTCTAATAGAGAACAATTTCACTTTACTCAATAGTTTCTGGTTTGGCGTTGGAGCTCTCATGCAGCAAGGTATATAGGTCACAGTTCAAGGGTCACCCATCCCACAGGCTGCAAAGGCCACTGGGCCCTTCCTGTAGGGCTGTCTGGTAAACTCCCTGTATGGCAGTAAAGGCTCTACTGATACTGTAAACCCTGGCCTGAGGTTTTTAACTCTAACCACACAAATTGACATCAGTATTTGCCTCCCATTTACCAAAAATGCCGTTTCACATATATACAAACCTTTAACACGCCGTGCCCTTATATAGTACGATTCACATTTTGACTTAAAATATTTTATTCTTAAAACGCACTTGTCTTTTTCTATACCCTTATTGTGTAACTTATAACTATTCCCACCTCTCAGTTCAGCTTATTACACAAACAGGCTCCAACAGGTTTTATGGTATATACAAGCTAGCTGTCTGACTGTGTGTGTGCTTGTGTAGTGTGAGGAGTTTACAGTAGCCTTGGGCGTTCTGTGGGATGCCGTGTCTGACAGTAACCACTACCTTGGATACATGGCAGTTTATCCAACCCTCCAGATTCTGTCTTTCACACTAAAAGCACAGTTAAGCATTTGCCCCTCTGGCCAATGTTTATTAATGGGTACAAATGTTCCAAAAACCCTGAATTTAAATGTGGTATGTATCCTTTCATTATACTCTATCTTCTGTCATTGCTTCTTCTCTCTGCCCAGAGAGGACAAGATACAGGATGCTCACCCTGTGTTTTTCAGTGTTATGTTTCATTACATTATTGGCATAGTGTGTTCCCCCAGTTTTCTTGTCTCTTTCTCACCCGTTGTGTCAGTTTGACGGATCAGCCATAGCTATGGTGTTTGGGTCCTTTTGCTTTGCCTTGTTTCTGTTTGTTGTTACAATTCTCACATTTATTCTCAACACCACCTTGTGTTTTGCATCGAGCAAAAAGAAGTACTGAGTATGGAATACAAACATATAAAGAGGTCTGCAATTTATCACTCAGGGCAGAGGTAAACATCTCACTGAGGCTGTGGTGTGAATGCAGCTATTAAGATAACCCCATTTGGGCCGAGGTGTTTGACTCTGCTTTTAGATGTTTTTTTGGGTTTTTTTATCAGAGCCTCTACACACACACATACACACACACACCACTCTAATTACTATTCTGGCTGTACCACCTCTCACTTAGACCTACCTCCTGAGTTCAATACCATTACATTAACATCCACTGCTGGAACCAAATGCAGCTGGCGTAACAAATATGGAGTTGGAAATCCACAGGACATTTCGTTTCAAGCTACTATCTGGTGATCTCTGCATTCATTCCAACATTGTCTCCATTTTCCCATCATCTCCCCTTCTCTCTCTCCTGCACCCATACCCCCTCCTTGATGTCTCTTTTTTATTTTTTTATCAATATAACCTTATGCCTGCATCACTATGTATCCAGGCTCGGAGCTGATGCCTAAGGCTCTGTCCACTCGTATAGTTGGGGGGATCTGGTGGTTCTTTACCCTAATCATCATCTCCTCCTACACGGCCAACTTGGCTGCCTTCCTCACTGTGGAACGAATGGACGCACCCATCGACTCGGCTGATGATCTAGCCAAGCAGACCAGGATTGAATATGGGGCAGTGAGGGATGGATCCACCATGACCTTCTTCAAGGTATATGACTTGCTGTGTGTTGTTCCCCATAGAAATATCCCAGCAGGCATCTGGTTGAAAAACATCATGGCCAGTTGACGTTCCATCATAACTATAAGTCTTTAAATTTGTCAGTCAAAACTGCAACACAAAGGCTCGCTGTGAGCCTTTTCAATTGGTTTTGAATCAAATGTGTTTTGGTATAAGCCAGTGTTAGAACATTCACATCTTAATTGAAGTTAGCGCTGTAGCATTGCATTTGAAGTCTGTTGAAATAACGGAAGTAAAAAGAGGGCTTCAGGTTCAATCACATCTAAATATTGGTGAATTGAATAAGCATAAATTCTACTGTGGAAATATAGTGAATGCCCTCATCAGTGAGTGTGTATGAAGTGAGGTGATATAATATAATACAGCCTAAAATAATTTTAATTGGTCAAAGTCAGAGTTAAAATTGCAGTAAAGACTTGCCCTGAACCTTTTGTTTTTCAAGGGAATGAGTCTTATTATTGGAATAAGTAAAACCAATAATATGCTAAATTAGTTTAGTAACCTTGCATTTTAAGTCAGTTTAAACAATGGAGATAAAAAACAAATTAAACTTTAATTGTTATTGTTATAAATGTTTCAGCAGCCGTCATATCTATGGCTTTTGCGATGTTTGCTGGGATTTTACTGGGATTTTAGTCCTCATGATTTCGTTTCTTATTAATGATCTGAAGCGCACCCTGAGGTGTTTCTTTAACAAGCTTATCTTATGCATACATAGAAATGGTTCTTGTTTCAATTTAGCTAAAGACCTCCGGGGTCTGCAGTAATAGTCAAGTAGTTGATCAAGCAATGCTATGTTTTTGTAATTAAACATAGGTGTGCTGAGGCTTCTGAGCACCAAACCAACTCAATATCCACCACTGGGACTCGCCAGTCTCAACACTGTGTGCATAACTCTGATGATTTACTAATTTGCTCCCCGGTCGACTCAGTCATCTGAGTAGAACGGTGAATTGGCAAAACATAGTGTTTACCTTTGTTTATTTTCCATCGCTGTTGTCTTGCTTTCAGATTGAAGTCTGAATCAGTGCTGCCTCCACAATAAAATCTACTGTGCTCCCTCATCAAACTGTTCCTCCACTGTAACTCAGCCAATCTGGCATCCTCGCAATAAACAAAGACTGAAAAAAACACTTGTGTATAAGAGCGAGAGAGAGAGACAGAGAGAAAGAGAGAGAGATTGAGATATTGCCATGCACTTATGATATAAAAAGACATAGAGGAAGTGGGAGGTGGGTATGTGGGACAGAAGAGGCTGGGGTATATCAAACCTGTGTATTTGTATCTGTGAATGTGTTTATGTTCGATCCTCTTAGCTAATGTATCATCCACCCTAGGCAGTAACATAACCGTACACTAATCCTGCTGCTTTATCAAACTGTCCCACACCTCTGTACTGCAGCTTTGTAAATGTTTGATTAGAGGCGACGTAAAGGCGGGGAGAGGTTTGATATGTAATAGGAAATAAGGGAGACGGATATCAAGTTTGTGTGTGTGTTTTAAAGTTGAGCGTGCGTTCACGTGTTGGATTGTGTTATATAATGTTTCACTGTACCACCATGCTTAGGCAGTGGCTTCGCTTCCTTCCCCCTCTACCACCCGCTCTCCCTGCATCCTGGTGGCCCAGCAGGGGTGATCCATGCGGGGCTTTATCCTCACAGATTGCAGCCTGCGATTATGGCTAGCTGGATGGGAAGAAACAGGCCGTGTTGATGGCTCGAACAAATTGAATCAGCTGGAGGAGATTTAGAACACAGCTGTCCCATTTTCTCCGACTGAGCAAGGAAAAACACACACATACTCAGAAAGATGGAGTCGCACTTTCAAACTTCGCTACTTTCAAACTCCTGTACTTCTAGGATAGTATTTGGATTGTAGTAATTACATATTATATTTACCTATTACCTACCATACACATACACACACAGACACAGAAAGCAGAGGCACGTACTTCTTTCAAACCTGACTGTTTTGCTCCTCTGGTAGAAATCAAAGATCTCCACCTATGAGAAGATGTGGGCGTTCATGAGCAGCAGAAAGAACACTGCTCTGGTCAAGAACAACAGGGAGGGCATCACCCGGGTCTTGACGACAGACTACGCCATGCTGATGGAGTCCACTAGCATCGAGTACATCAGCCAGAGAAACTGCAACCTCACACAGATCGGAGGTCTCATTGACTCCAAGGGTTATGGGGTGGGAACTCCTATAGGTAAGAAGAAGGAGATTGAGAACCCAACCCAGGTCAAAAAGTCTTTGCAAGTAATTCTCATCAAATCTTTTAATGTGCTCGGAGTACCAGATGGGTGGGGTGTACTTCATCAAATTGCTGTCACATAAAGTTTGTTCTTTCAATCCACTAAAACACTATGGAAACCAAGTCAGCAGTGGGGTGGCAGTGTGTCAGCAGGGGGTGCCATGCATCATTTACTCACGGGGCCTATATGGCACAGTTATGGGTAATAAACACAGAATGGCAAAAAGGCAGCATGTAATGTAATCAGTACATAATGGCTCTATATTCCCCTTCCCCTTCTCTTCCTCCTTCCTCAGGGTCTCCATACAGGGACAAAGTGACCATTGCCATCCTTCAGCTTCAGGAGGAAGGGAAGCTGCACATGATGAAGGAGAAATGGTGGAGAGGGAATGGCTGTCCGGAGGAGGACAACAAGGAGGCCAATGCCCTGGGGGTGGAAAACATCGGCGGTATCTTCATCGTCCTCGCTGCCGGTCTGGTCCTTTCTGTGTTCGTGGCTATTGGCGAGTTCATCTACAAGGCCCGCAGGAATGCAGACATCGAGGAGGTGAGTGAGAGTGAGAAGCCGCTGTTCTACTGCTGAGTGATGGATGACGGAGAGCGCCGACAACTGGATCAGAGGTTAACACTCCACTATGAGGAAAGTTATGATGTCATTGAGATTGGCCATAGTGCAGACTTATGTTTGCTGGGTAGGGCTTGTCATGAGGTCTCAATGTTATGAAGTATTATTGTTGAAGAAAGAATAAGGTTTTGCAGTCACACATTAAAATCATTGTGCAAATTAATTTTCACACAGTTATTTTACAGATGAAGAAAAGCTTCATGTTTCTTTTAATTACAGTGAGATACTTCTCATTACTGCAGTATTTTCATAGAGATTTTGAGCAGATGCTTGTTAGGTTTGTTTACTTGATCAATTATTTTCATTTGTAAATGTCTTTGCAGCAAAGGATTAGGTCTGAATGTCAGTATAGATGGATCGTGAACGGATTTAGATGTCCTGCCTCAACAGTGGGCTAAATTTTGGGGATTAAAGGTTGGGGTGTTGGCAGCTCAAAACGAGATCTGATTCATTTACTCAGTATTCTTTGTGCAACTCCGCTTTTGGTTTTCTTTTGCTTGCCCAAAAATATGCAATGTATAATTTGCGAGGTGACACCAAACATGTCATCATTACTGGATTATGCCTGCAGTAGCATTGCTTCTGTTCCTCTGTTTCAGTTACATCTGCTATGTTTTCCTATCAGTCTATTTGTCAAGCACAATTGTTATTTATGTAAGACAAGGATGACAAAAGTCTCCTTTAGTTGAAGCACGGATATGAATAGCTGCCTCTTGTTTTCAGAACAACATAATTCATGTGTTGTCAGAGGCAATGCCATGAAAGAGCAACAGGACCATTCACAAGATTGAGCTTTATTTTAGTGTTATTGTTTTTCTATCACATTTTTATTTGTTAACGGAATGTGCATTTCAACGTTTTCTTTTTGCTTACATGTCTGATTTGACCTCTGTTGTGTTTTCTCCTCCATTGTTTTTTTGTTGTTGTTGTTTCGTTCTGCTGTGCATGCTTGCGTCAGGCCTTTTGTTTCTTTTATGGGGTGCAGTCCCGTCAATTCCAGCGGCGTGGCTCCACCTCCTCCTCTGGCACCTCCTTATCCACCGATCTGGAGAGCGGCAGGCTACTGGGGGACGACGTAGAATAGCCATGGCAGCACACATACAGCACACACACTCTAGGCGATAGGTTTGTAAGACAAGTCCATGACCCGTACCCAACTGAAAATACCCCAACCTGCTTCAGCTCCCCCCAATTACCATTGACCTCTAACCTTTAACATGTTACCCTCGTGCCCATGCTCCTCGTGCCCATGCTCCTCGTGCCCATGCTCCATGCCCTGCGATGTTGATTGGTTTTTCTTGTACAATATTAGATGATTAGTTGTCTTCAGATGTCCTTCTGAAATGTACTCATTTATTTCCTAAAGCCAGCATCTAGTTAATCATCTGACAAAGAATTTAATAGACTTAAATGTTGTTTCATGTTGTACTTCTTCTGATGGTTTTTCTGAGTTTTAATTATAATAGCTGGTTAGATTGCAGTAGTGGGTCACAATAACTCTTTATTATTGTGGACTCAGGCAAGCTGCTTCCATAAACAGAAAGCATTTCAGCTTGAGAGCAGGCATGTCTGCTTCATGAGTGACTATTGTGTTATTCACTTAAATTTCTTATACAGTCCGGTGCACTTTACTTCATGAAAGCCTGAAAATACAGCCTCTGCCATTAAGAGGGAAACCACTAGTGCCGGGATGTCTGAGAAACTCAAAAACTCCATTAACTGCAAAATGTATTCGCTAAGTTCATATAAACAGTGTAGAGCTCTGCAATGGTTCCCTGGTACTATGAATGTTTTCTGGCTTCTACTGGTTAAGGTGAACTTTATGGCATAAGAAACACAAGTGAATGAAAGGATACATGTCACAAGGTGTCAACTAGGCTACAATTAGTGAAGAAAAAATGAATCAACAAGGTAAGGTTCTAACATTAATATTACAAACTAATGCCCGGTATGAAAACTTTGAGCTTGCTACATTGAAGGCAAGAGAACCATTAGAGTATAACAGAAAATTGCTGACCTATCTCTGCCTTGCAACTGCAAAGCAAATTCAAATCTCAACTTGTAATGTCACACTATGCTGGATCTCATCCCTTGTTACCCTGTTAAAATGCTTTTTGACACAAGTTACAATGACACAATTTTATATGACCTTGTGTGTTTTCCCCTAGTATTCATGGACAAGCGGTTAATATGTCCCTTAATTTAAGTGCTGTCATTTGTGCATTTTTAACCTTCACGATGAATAGCAGAAGTAGCAGAGCCCTCGGGAGCAGGAGGTGTGTAAACAAATACAATGAATGACAAAAATACTTACCTGGCATTTTCTAATTTGCAGTTAAAATCCCATTTGGAAATTTCAAATGACTGCACACAGTAAAAAAGATTTTTTTTCATTATGCCGTTCAGTAGACCAGTGTAGTTGTGTGAAGTTCGGATAAATGAGATGCTGTTGCTTGGGTTAAGATGCCCCTGACACAGATCCAAAGTCAGTTAGGTCCTGTTCTATAGTACTGGTTATTATGTGTATTTGTAAATGAGAGTAAACTGACTGACAACTTTAACAGAAATAATGATGGATGGGATCACAGAGTAATACAGACTCTTCACTGCCCCCCTGGGCTGAGCTTGTCATCTGGTAATGAGGTCTATTGATATCTGATGGAAGATGCAGTTCAGAGCCCCTTGACCTCCGTTAGCTATAGTAAACATATCATGATATCATGGGAGCCATCTGAGCTATGTTGTTTCTGTGTGAAAGGGTGAGTCAAATAGACTGGGACAGCCAGGGGGCAAGAATAGTTGATTGCAAGTTAAAACTGACACAAGATCATACTTTTATTGTCAGTCCTATGAGGTAAGTTCGTATGATTTATGTTCTTGTGGCGTTATCCTTATATAGCTGCATAGCATGTGTTCTACCAAGTTAAATAATATCAGAAATGAATCTGGTTGGGTTAGTCTCGTTTCCTCTTTCTCAGTCTTTTGGGTGTGAGTTAGTATCAGGTAAGTATAAGGGCATTACTGCGAAACCTTATAGGAAACCATATTTGTTTCGATGGTGAAAGAGAAGCAGAAACAGATGAAAAGATAGTGATTTTGTGCTGTGGATGATAATTTGCTAAATAAATTTAGCGAGAATCCCCTCCAGAAGAAAGTGAAATAAAAGGCAAATAAACGTAGTGAAAAATTTATGAGTTTAATGGAATGTATTATTCTGGAGAATCAAATAAGCTTCAGGCTTCTCATTTGAAATGCCCCTTTCTTTGATAGTTTCAAATAATTACCATATTATGAATTCATAACTCTCTGCATAAGGACGTTGGGCGGCAGATATTGTCCTTCATCTCTTGTCTGTGTAATTGGATTTCACAGAATGAGACAAAGAATACAACTAATTTAGATGAACTAACAATTTGAATGTGTTTCATCATTCATGGTGTTTGTCCAGGCCTTTGTACTGACCCGCAGTCATTGCCAGCCCCTTCACTGTCATTCAGCAGCAGGCTAGCTCATTGGAGTCACTGATACAGGTGCTGGATCAAATGTCACAGAAATGAGCTGTAGTTATGATATGTTTTATAATGCTGTATTAGATGTTTTTTTATTGATCTTGCTGATCCAGCTACAGTGATTCTTAATGTTAGCACACTGCATTGAAAACACGATGAAATCTCATTTGCCCCAGCCCATAGTGTTCCCTATGGCTCTATCAGCCATGTGCATCCTTGAGGTCTCCAGACTCCAAGGCACACGCTGATGCAGGTCACAGGGACTTCATGGATTTTTTTGTGTTAGCCGTGGCTAAGCCCAGAACATTGTTGTTGTTCTCTTTGGCAGCGTGTGTCTTTTAGCACCGTCATAGAAGACTTGGGTATCTCCCTGCAGTGTTACAAAAGCATCAGGAGGAGGTCACGACCCCGCAGCCGAGCAGGATCAGCCTGCATCTTCTGTCAACCACAACGCACTGCAAAGAGAGAGGGAGTGGGAGGGGATTCTAGCACTTGAAGCTCTGATTGAAAAACTGATGGAGCTGATAGATCAAAGACTGTTATTTGAATGCTTACCGTTCCTCACACGTGTTTGTGGGCCACTTTATGATATAGAGTTTCCTTTCATCATTGCCCCTGCCTGAATGTGTGTATGTGTATGGATAATACATTATGCACAAGCATTACAGATGTAATTTACAATGTCTTGGGTTTGTATCAACATCAATAATGAAATGTGAACTGTATCGGTTACGACTAAGAGAATGAAAGCTAAGATTAGATTTTACCATTGCTGTTCCCTCATGCTTGTCCTAGTGTGTAGCTGTTTACTGTGCTGAGCAGTTTTCAGAGTAGAGTCTGCACACTGTAGATGCTCCCATGTTGTAAATTTATCATCACTTCACTGATTTTCAGAGTAAACATTTTTTGCATTTTTTGAAAGCCGTCGTCTTACTGGTTTGTTGTTGGTTGTTGTTGTGGTAGTGGTGGTGTGTGTGTGTGTGTGTGTGTGCCTACTGGCTGCTACCACAGGAGCTTCAGAGGGGATTGCTGAGCCAAGTCTGGCCAGTGAAGGGAGATAAGGACCCCGTAGGGTAGTCCTGAACACGCCTGCTGTTTCATATCCTCTAAGCTCATACACCACAGATACCAAACCACACATGTATGCACGCACACACAGAAACACATAACAGCTTAGAGAAACACAATGTGATCATGGAACAGTGTTCTCTGAGCTATACAGAGAAAGGATATGATATAGGAAAGAGGAAGGACTAGAGAAATGAGAAGTGGTTCTTTTAACGGTTATCTTCTGGTAATGTTCAAATTCTCACACCACAACTTCTAGATTGACATATGGGAGATGAAGAGTCATATTTTTCAAGAAGTAATTTTGCCTGCCAGTCGTAAAACCTTGGAGGGGTGGGGGGTTCTTGAATGCCAGTGGTGACTATGGATCTCCAGTGCAGCTATGTTGACGTTTACTGGTGAAAAGCAAAAGTGAAAAGCTTCTGAAACTTGGTATCGCTTTACGAACGTCACAAGCTTGGTCGGTGTGTGCAAAGCAACAAAACTACCAGCATATTTTAGACACATGTCAAAATTATACACACATGCATCTCCGTACCTTATACAAATCCCCAACATCCAGTTATAATCGTCCTAGCTGTTGACATTCAAAACTCCTGCAGTTTGACGTTGGACAAATCCAATGGGCTTGAATTATAGTGTGATTTGAAAAAGCAAAATGGAAAGACTCAGCAACACTTGAAAAATAATACCTGCCATAATGTTCTACTTGGGATGTTGCAAAACTTGTGTATTTTTTTTGTGATACTTTAGGAAGTAGTGTGTTGAAATACCGACCCTATAATAGGAATTAAAATTTACCTCAGTTTATATACAATAATATACAAGCAAAGATCAAGATTTTGTCATTTTTTGCCTGTTTGCAGCATTTGAAATACAAATTTTCATTGGCAAAACATAAAGAACATTATTCTTACCCTGAGCTTTAGAATATTTGAAAATCATGAAAACTGAATAATATTCCAGCCAAGTTCACAGAAACACTTGTGAAGCAGGTGGTTACACGTTGCCCTGGACCTCTGCACCACAAGTAATCAGAATAAGGGATGATGATGTGCCCAGCAGGCATTAAAAGCAGTTTCAGTACAATTACCACACTGCAGTATGAATACAGAGAGCTCTGCTGGCAATCATCACTGAATGACTCACACAGGAATTTGACTCCACACAGCAGAACTTGTTGCAGAATCTTTAATTAACTCTCAAGAATAAATACACACAAGCACGCACATTTCACGTCTCTGCAAAGCAACACAGCGAAAGTTTGTAATTACATTTTAATTGATACCCATTTCCCCATTTCCTCTGTCTTCCTGATTTCCTCTCTGCGTAGTGTATGTCTCTCCCTCTCTGTCTTGCTGAAGTTAGAAGCTTTTTCTTCAGGTCTGTGTCTGTCCTCTGGTCCTCTTAGTCTGACCCAAGGGTAAAAGAAATTAAGTGGAAGGAAAGAGGAATGTAAGAATTCACCCATGGCCCTTGTCTCTGTGCCACATCCTCTGCCCTTTTAATATCTTCTCCTCCTCACCACCCACTTTCAGCTGCTCTATCCTTCTTTTACCCCTCTTGTCTTCCGTCCTCTCTGCTCGCTTCCCCTGTGGTCTCTCAGTGGAGTGGATATGTGGTAGAGAGAGGGAGAGAGATTAATGTTATTAGAGCAGCTTCAATATTAAGTCATACTACATTTCATCCATTTTTAATAACTGACCTCTGATACCCAAAGATATACCCTCACATTTCACCAGCCATTTCCAAACATGCCATAGCAATAAATAGATACGATTGTTTGCTAAATTACCGTCCACCATAAATCATCTTAATAAAACTCAAGTGAAAGGTTTTGTTGTGAAATTTCTTTTGGCGGCTTGTGTGAGTTGGTTTGTGTGCATCCTAAGAGAATTGGACCAGGCTTTTCTTAATCTCTCCATGTAATGAGTTTTCTCTTTTTTGGTATTCAGATTAATTCTGGGATTGGGCTCAAGCCAATGTAATAGCGGTCGGTTGTCTCTAATCTCCTAACCCCATAATTCTTAATCAAAACCAAAGGCGTTTTTTTTTTTTTTTTATCATTATCCGTCATGAATGAGGTCATGGATTACAACTCTAACCTTGGCATGGTGAGTGAATGCCACCTCTTCCTCCACTACCCGAGGATGGACCCCCACCTGAAGAATGTTGTTCTGTCCCCACCTTCGTTCAGTTCTTCTTGCAGATTACAAAGACTGGATGGAGCGGGGCAACCAGAGGAACAGCTATTGGGCGGACCTCAACTTTGGTAGAGAGGTGAAAGAGAAAGGGGGAGAGATACAGGGATAGTGACATCTGTCTGTTTATGGTGTGTGAGTCACACGGTAAGAGTAAAGATTATGATCCCTACCCACATGGAAAGGGAAAGAGAGAGGGGAGAGAGAAACAACTCAAATAGCTTAGTGTTGACATCTTCAAGATGCCAATAAAGTAGAGTAAATTGAAGGTTCAGTTGAAGGAAAGGTCAGCAAGTACAGAACATGAGTATTTGAAGTCAGGAGTTATATGTCCTTTACTATGATCACCTCAGGAAGCCCCAAGGTGTATGAACCTATTTTATAACATGCTCTCAGTTATTTATGTGGACAGCAGGTATATAGGTACAAAATAATAATAATAAAATAATAATATATATATATCTTTCAGACCTCTCAGTGGAGTTTGTGCATCGTTACTCACGGCTCTACAACTGTATGTACAGTACAGAAATATCAAATCTAAAATATGATTCCAACATAAGAGAGTGGCAGAAGTTTGAGCAAGTCCCATCCATCACAATGAGATGGACAGTCTCTGGGGCTGATAAGGCAGGTCTATGTCAATGGCCTGTCAATGAAGACAAATGATGAGGGCTGTTGAAGGCGCAGAACATCATTCATCCCTCTCTCTCTCTCTCTCTCTCTCTCTCCACCACCACCAGCAGAAATCTTGACTGTAGGACTATTTCAAGGGGAATGCTGTCATCTGCTGGTTTGTAGGTGCACTTGGCCCAACAGATAACAGCTGTTTTATATTTTCTTTGTTGGTATAGTGGGAGTAATTACTGCAGACTATAAGCAGTGATGTTGGACTCTAGTCGGTGATCATCATAATAAACATCCACCAACACAAACACAAAAATTTATGTTTTTATTCTCATAACTTACCTCAATATAATACTAATTACTGTGATGCATTGTATGACTATTGGTCATAAAGATTTATGTCAGCCTATAAAATGAGTGTAGACAAGCTATAGCCTGCTCTCCTCACTGGCTTTGCACACACATGAAAACACAGAAAAGGACTTCCAACCTGGCTTTAGCAATCTTTCAAATCAGAACACAGGGAGGCTGATTAAATGAATTAAATTAAATGAAGATATCATGGGATCTTTAATAAATAATGGGTGTGTATTTTTAAGTGTGAGTGTGACACTGTGAGATAAAATGCAACCATGTAAACCAGTGACAGTGGTAAATAAAAAAAGGTGAATGAACTATGACCTCCATCCAGCGATCATTATTACCAGTAATATAAACAATAATCATTTGTACTTTCAGAAAATCTTTCATTTTCCCCTTTAAACCCTCTATTCTCAAGTAACTTACATCACCATGAAGGTACCATGAAGGTATACTATGAATGCATATCATCAAAATGTATGTCAGCCTAATAAAGTGCACTCCATGCATCCCTGAAACAACCCCAAAAGAAAAACAGACACACGGATGCTCTATTTTCTTCCGCAGAAGCAATTATAGCAGAGGATCATTCTGAGCAACTGCATCATTGCACAGCTATTGCACCGCCAATAGACAAGCCCAGCGGCATGACCGTGTCACTCAAAACAGTGCTGGAGCTATGGACATTTTTGCGGGCTAAAGTCATGTCATCTGAGACATTTAATTGGAAGCAGGGTGCCACAGGGGTATAGCGGACGGCATTCCTGCACTGCCTGCGCCCTGTTGTGTTGCGCTACCGCCGCGTGGCCGTGGATGACACGTCCACGCACACTGGAGCTGGACTCGCACTGACTGTCACCAGTCCAGCAGTAAGCAGACTGTCTGGTTATGTGCTGGAACTGCTGAATACAAAAAAAGTCTGTTCCCGCGCCTCACACAGAGGGAAGTGGAGGTCAACTTTTGACAGCTAGAAATAGTTGTCCATCTCTGCAGGACGCACTGGCTGAGAGACGACCTGTGTTATTTCTAAGGGGGCTGCTGCTTAACGTAGTCGAAGACAGGGAAACAGCGGACAAGGAGTAACGAGGAATTATAGTAATATCTGATTTTTATTGACGGAAATTCCCGGGTCAAGTTCGTGGTGTTTCAGGTAACAGTGACCTGAGGGCCCAGCTGGGTCCTTTTCAGCTACTCTGTGCATGATGACATTGGTCCAGAAATGTAACCATGTGGGGGGAATAGCATTGGTCTTAATTACTGGTGCAATTAGAGGTTGCCATTGTTGTCACTAACTAATAATGTCATGTTTTGATGAAAATTGATCACCTGCAACAGCAACAACACATTGCAGACATCCTAACAACTGAAGCAGGGATTCATAAATCATTTTTTATGCAGTGCATCTGTTCTTGTTTTTAACTTGCCTGGGTTAACGCAGGCAGATGCCCTGATATAAAAAGCGTGTACCTTCACCCTGAGAGGACGTGCAGAAACCAGACCTCAGAGCCAGTCTGTCAGACCTCTCTAATTATTTAATCCCACTGCAACTCTAAATGCATGATGAAATGCTTGCTGCGAGTGTGTGTGTCTGTGTGTGTTTATAATGCACCATACTTCCCTATACCAGTGGTATCTAATCATGCACCAGAATGCAAGAGAGTATGGACATTTTCATTAAAACCAAACATTATACCAGCTAACTCCAGTTAAATCTCTGGTTAAAGTCGTGCTAAATAGAGAAATCAACTCTGCATGGAATGACAACTTCTATGGCACATGATTAAGATTAAGATTAAGATTGGACACCATATGTGAAATACTCTTCTTTTGACTGTGCTAACATCTCGTTTTTGTGCCCGTGGCCTCATGAAGGGATAAATGATCACCTCAACCAGAAGAGTGTCTCCTGATAAACCTGAAGTTAGAATTGCCTTCAGCCTTGACAACACACCAGGTAAACACACACCAACCCACCCCTTCCACACACACTCCCATGCATGTGCCGCACATATATGGACGCATACACACGTGCACACTCATACGCACACACACACACACGCACACACACAGAAACACACCTGTCTTCCAGTCTCTCTTAACCATGTTTTATGGTAACAGCTTATTTTAAGTTTAGTTCCACCTATTGCTCAATTGAACCTTTAACACCCGACGAAGACCGGAGCTCTACTCTCACTACATTTCCAGTATGTGTGGAACACATACATTACATTCTTCCCACCAAAACAGACCTGGCACAATCTGCCCCCAGGCTGCCCCCCCCCTCACACCGTATCACTTTAACTGTGTTCATTCTTCTACAGTGTAGCTGAGACAGGTGCTCCCTCTATTTCTGTAGGACCACCGCATATTAAAAACAAACCACACACGCATGTGCGCAGCTGTGCATTTGCAAACTGCACATGTATGCATGCATGTACACACACACACACACACACACACATAAACATGTGCACAACCAGTCTCATGACGTTTATTATTATTATTTTCAAGCATAACATGCAGAAACACTAATTCTCTTTCTTTCTCTGTCTTACTCATATACGCACACACACTCACAGAGGTCCATCCTATATACTCACATGCATAGTGTCATAAACACACACACGCACACACACACAGAGGTCTACCCTACCTATGGTGCTAGGTGCTGTCTGTCAGGATGTTTTACTGCAGTGGGGCCAGGCACTG
This sequence comes from Gephyroberyx darwinii, assembly GCA_900660455.1. NCBI lineage: Eukaryota > Metazoa > Chordata > Actinopteri > Trachichthyiformes > Trachichthyidae > Gephyroberyx > Gephyroberyx darwinii. The sequence goes on from CABFOQ010054649.1 coordinate 67,557, forward strand.
GGATGGCAGCTGCAGCTTTGCTATGGCAGAGTCAGGTTTCTCTGCTAATACTAACACTGCCCCGCTGCCTGATTCACTGTTCAGCTTTTAGAAACACTGGCCTATATTTATAAGCAGTTAACACTTCCCGCTCCACTCCACCCACATCTCTGATCTCCCTTGTCTTTCCGAAAGGAAGAGAGACGGAGGGCTGCGATAGGAACAACACACTCAAGTCAGGCTCTGAGCAGAAATAAGAGGATTTTCATGACGTCTGGCTAATAATTCTCTATACGCAGCAGAATGCAGCTTCCCTTCTTCCCTCCATTCATATTTTGTTTGTTTATTCTTTCATTCTCTTCTTTTGTTTCTCCCTTCCTTAGTTTCCTCCTTCCCTTTTTCCTGCCTTTCTTCTATCTTTCCTCCCATACAAACAAGGTTATACTAGTTTTATGGATTCTGTATTTATCATTATCGATTTCCGTTTCAGGTTAGTTGAAGTTGGTTTTCAGATGCTGTTTCTAGTTCCGGCTAGTTACAGTTTTAGTTAAATTATTATTGTTTCAGTGGTCATGCCTGTACAGAGTGAGTTGGTAATACCTACGTAGTTGATAGGACCTTTAGCCTTAGTTTTAGTTTTAGCTGACCCTAACTTCCAAAATAAAAGTTTGGATATTCCCCAGATGATCATGTTGTTGTCTCTTCGAACTCATGTTTCTCAGCAGGGGAACTGAGACCAGTGTTCCGTCCGGGGATCATCCACTAGGCCCTTCATGACTTCATGCCAGGCGTAGTTTTAACCCTGCGCTGTGTCAATCCTAAGCATGAGAACTGTATTTATTCCACATCATAATTGGCCCCATGGCTGCAGGCTGGCCCACTAATACCCCTGCTTTTAGAAGGTTGCGTCATCCCAGGATTCTCCACGTGTGTTCCACAACTCCAGGGGGACATAACTGGCGAGGCAGAGGCTGGTGCAGACAACCTGTCTGTTTCTGTCTGTCTGGCTGTCTGTCTGACTCCCTCTCTGTCCATACATCTGGCCTGTCCATATATCTTCCCTCATGTTTGTCTGTCGTGTTGTCTGTCTGCTCACATAGTTGTCCCTCTGTATTCTTATCCTGCATGTCTTTCAGCCTGACAGCTCATTACTGCTATTCATTTAGAGGACATGGCTCATTTATAAGTGTAGCGCTGTGTTGCTATGTTGTGGTGTCATATAAGAGGCCCCTATACTATTTCACTAGTGGCCATTTTATGAGGGAGCGAAAGGCATTAAGACACTGCCTGTTGGCAGGTCTCTTGGGCTATGCATCAGAGGCATAGGGCAAAAATTATGAATTTAAAAAAAGTCTGTCACAGTCCTGTAGCTCGGGTTTATTCCGAAAAAATGTCTAAGGCTGTAATTTTCCCTCTCAATATAATAAAGACAAATTGCTTCTATCCTAGCCAAAATCAATCTGTGACAAGGTATTAGACGTTTGCATTGATTTGTCAAATGATACTGAGATTAGTATTCAAACAGGATATGAATGGCAGCATTTTCAGGTTAAATTGGTATCATTAACCAAAACAAACGTTTGAAAAGCGTACAATATTGTGTAATATGTTATGGGCTTTTTATCAGAAACATTATCTTCAGATAAACAATAATTTAAAAAATGACAATTTTATATCTCTAGATGAACACATTGGTTGATATGTTGATCTTGATTTTGTTCTGTTAGATGTAAAAGATGTGGAAGACCTCTCTCAGACTTTCCCGGACCTTGAGCAGCGATTACAGGTATAACACAGCATTGCACTACATTGACCATAGCTCTCGACCCCTTGAGAGAGCAGAGGGGATCTAGGGGGAGGGGGAGGATCATAGAAAGTTACTGCGCTGGTACAGATAATTATTGCACACAGAGGGAAATTGTAGGTAGTTTAGTAGAGGGTAGAAGCTGAATGGCTAGATGAGGAGCAGTTTGAGTGTCGTGTATCAATGTAACCACTAGATGTCAGTGTTTTCACTCAGAGTACTCTGCCAGCTTTTGTTGTCATTGAGTTATCCTTCAACAGTTGCCGGTGGGTTTCAAAGTTACGTAAAGAGCAATGTTGGGTAAGTATCAGATTATAACAGCAGACCAATGAATGGTTGCTTTCATAAAACCCTCAGGCATGCACTGTTCTGCTGTTTCATTGTATATATAAAGTTGAAGGCTAGCAGGTTTTTGTCTTATCATTCCCATTTTCTTTTCTTTTTTTTTTTACTTAAGGAATTCAGAGCACTTTATCACCATGTTACAAACAGGTTAAGCAGGAGATATACAAATGCATGTAACAAAAACTAAAAACTTTTCAACTGAGGGGTCTGAGCACTGGGGCCAGAGGCACCCTGGAGCAGTAAGCGGATCACTGAAAGATAATTTAGTAGGGACGAATATTGGCCGTGACAGAGCACCAGCCATGTGACATTTGAGCTAAAACTCAATCCGTCAGTCAGTGTTAGCTAGCCAGCCTTTACACATAAGATGAGGAAGAGGAAGGCAGTTGTCTTTAGAAGGAGTTTTTCAAAGTGCTGCTACCAATGTCAATGATTCAAAAAGTGTAGGTTCAGGATAATGCTGCTTGTGTGATGTAAAGCTTTTCAATCTCTCATTTTCTTAATCTAATTTTGTCTCACTCTCATCTCTTTCTCTTCTTTTTATGCAGCCAGTGCCCCCCTGTGTGTCTCTGAGGGAGAGTGTTCAGGTGTACAAGGAACACAGCAGGATGGCACGAGAGTTTCACCAGGTCAAACATGAGATGGCTGTGCTTGAAGACCGCAAGTGAGGCCCTTAACTGACTCACCTCTATGTTGCTTACAATGTTTTCTGTAAGACCACAATATCGTTTTATTCAAAGACGATGACGTTGTTGCAGCAGACCAATGGTAGCGTGTCTGACCCAAATCAGAAGGTTGTGTGTTCATTTCACTTCAAGGTCATATCTTTGATTGCCTGGGCTACATATAGTTGCTGTTTATCTCGTGGACCTGTGTAGTCCCAATGAGTATGGCATTTAAAAAAATACGCTGTTATATAACATCAATCTGCGATGTTGAATCCATTCAAGGCATTTTATGTGATGAAGTGTTTAATTTTTGTTGTCCCCCACCTTCCCTCAACATGCCTTGTCTACTTCTACTTCAGTTAGTGATTTCCTACATTTCATTCAGCCATGGGTTATACATGTAGGTGGAGCAATAGTGATAGCCATAGCATAGTAAGTCCAGTTTCCTCCAGTCGAGAAAACGCCCTTTACTCAAAATGCAACATGTCTGGTGGCTGCATTGCATTATGGTCTATTGAGGCTACTGTCGGTGTCGGTGAACTGGAAATATCTCAATGCAACCTCACATCATCAACATTTGGCTAGTTATCTGGAGGAATAAGAAAAGTAGCTGTTTTTTAACTTAAAGTCTTCAAGTGTTTAGGGTGGATTAATTCCCACTGGGGTTTCCTGTGCTAAAATGTATGCACTTGTAGCACAGTAAGGCCCTTTGAGTAAAGGTCCACCACATGGCACGTGTTAATAGCCTGCATATACATGGTCTACTGCAGGGAAGGGCAACTATGTGCCATGGAGTGCCAACAGTATGCAGGTTTTCTTTCCGGTCTAATCGGTCTAATCAGTGAAATCACCTGGTGGTGTGTTTGGTTTGGATGGAAACCTGCATACTGTTGGCTCTGCATGGCACATGTTTGTCCTCCCCTGGCCTATTCAAGATCCAGTATGTGTGACGAGGTGGTGTACACAGGGAAGAGTGTTGATATGGAGGTTATATGTACGCCGGGTTTCTCTGGTTGATTCTGGGGCTTACTGGGTGACAGTAGCACCTCTGCTGGGGTCAATATTACCCTGGCTGCAATCCTCATCAGGTGTAATAGAGTGAGACATATGGTTTCATATACTTGCACATAAGCTGTGGTGCACGCTTGCGGAAACACACACATACACACGCTCTCTCTCTCACACATGCACACACACACTCAATGCCTGCACACTGTCCCCTGTGTCCTCAGCAGCTGTGGGTAGTCTTAGCAAAAGGATTTTCAAGGCCGTTGCTGTTATCCCCCCCTCACCCCAGTACCCCTTTGCAGTTCCTAAATAGAGAACAGCAAGGCTCTCAGATGGGATGAAGTTAGCCTTGAGTTTGGATGAGATCATGATGAGTCAGGCAGGCAGAAACACCAAGTTCTCTCTTTTCACAACTTTTGCACACACACAAAGTCGGGCATGCTTATATAGTGTTTATGTAGACACACACAAATACACATGAACTTCATGTTACAGATGGTGGAGTGATGCAATAGAGTCCTCATGCTTGTTTCTCCCCACAGGGGGCAGATTCACACAGAAAAAAACAGGGGAATTCCATATACAAAATGATATGCTGTGAAAAAGTAGAAGTGTAATCACCGTGACAAGAACCATGAGAATCACGCACAAACACACACCTACCCCACCTTGTTTCAGTTGTAGCTATCAGACATTGATATTGGCCCTAATGTGTTTAAACCTGCTGCTGCTACCACTATGATGGATTACACAAGAAATGTTGTAAAAAAAGTGAGACAGCATGACTTGGCTTTAAGAGTGGTTGACCACACAAATACAGTATAGTCATCCTCCTTAACAGTTATGTCATGAAAGATCTAGACACAACCTTCATTTTGGGGTAGAGACTACTTTATGTCTTCTTATGTTGCTATTATGTGACTTGGATTACAAGAAGTAATGCAATGCTAACATTCACACTCTCTTAAGCAGGGAGATCTGCCACATAGGCGAGAATACTCATACTGTTACCCTGCCTTTCAAAGTCCAAAGGCTGTTCTCTTTCCGGTTGGGAGTGTGAATTGACACCGTGCCACGCTAGGTCAGATCATTCTACCTAACCAGAACCCACCATACCAGGAAGTCAGTCCTTTTACTCATTCAGCTTTGTTTTATCAGGAAGAATCACTGTCATAAAATAAATGAAACAAGTTGTAAAAAAGTATTCAGCAGTTATAGTTAGACAAATAGTGACTGAGTGTGCGTTGATTTCACAATGGGCAGCACGGTGACTCAGTAGTTACTTTTGCCACAGAGGACCCAGGTTTAAAACCTGGTCCTTTCTGTGTGGACTGTGCATGTTTCCCTGTGGGTTTCCTTTCTGCTCCAGTTGTGAGTAATTGTTTGTCTATCTGTGTATCCCTGCCTTCTTCCCAAATGTATGCTGGGATAAGTTCCAGCCCCCCATGACCCTGAAAATGATTAAGCTGGTGGAGAATGAACAAATGATTCCAGTTTCAGTCAATGAATTATCATTAACTATAGAGTTCTCAGCATATAATGTTTTTGTACCTATTGATATGAAATCATTTTTTTTCTCAAGTCTCTCTCCCTTGTCTATGCCCCTTGCTCAGGCGCAAGCTGCTGGCAGAGTTGGTGGAGGATGAGAAGGTTGCCATGGAGATCGCCCGTCTAGAAGAGGAGTTCCAGCTTCTAACAGAGGAGAACCGCACCTTGGTGACTGTCCACACTGAGCGCGCTCAGGAGCTGGAGAGGCTCTGCCTGACCAATCAAACGAGGCAGGACTCCTCGTGACCTCTGACCTCTGCAGAACCTGAGACCTCTAGACATCCAGCTGACACCAGGCCAGAAAATAAAATCTGACAAAGCTTCAGTAGCGCCCATGCTGTAACTACAGTCTGTGAATCAGCTAATTACAGGGAAAGATGGCATGTTTTCCGTGTCAGAGGCGTGTAGGAACCATGGACACAATCATGATGAGCGTAAAGTGTTTATGGTAGTTCTATCGAACTAAATGGTTTTGACACAAGGACACTTATCTGCCGTACACGTTACCCGATTACTACAAATGGGTGCTGTTTGTGTAATTATGTGAGCTTGTCTAACAGGAACCAGCAGCTTTCTGGTTACCATGGCAATGCCTTATGTTTTTGTACCATGTCAGCTACTGTGAATCTGACCAGATTCTCCGATTCTTGTCTCGGGTCCTGTGGAGACTCCGATCTTTTTTCCTGAGGTCTGTGGAGGGAGCCAAAGGTGGTATGATGTGGTCCAAATGTTGGGGGGAGTTTCCCCTCCCTCTCTCCCCAATCCTTCAGCCACCCCTACACTTTCCCTTCAAGTTCCTGCTGTGGTGGCGCTTGGTAAAAAAGAAACAAGGTGATATGTCAGATGAGAATTCAACACATTGTCAAGGATAGCATTAGGGAATTAGAGCCACTCATGAGGAACAATGAAAGAAGAAGGGTGATTATCTATTTTAAGTATCTACTGCGACA
>CABFOQ010054651.1:5483-26755 GCA_900660455.1 Gephyroberyx darwinii
TTTTCTGTCCTTCGCTGTCTCCTTCTTGCCTGTTCTTATCGCTGGACTTCTCTGCTTTTATTCAATAACTTCTCTTTAACAGAGTAATTTGATCTATTTTCTCCTCTCAGCTCCCTCCTTTCTAATCTCTACTTTATTCACATTATTCTGCTCAGGTGTGATGGGACACTTTCACCCTCTATTTCTCTGTATTGAGTCTGTGATCTAGCATGTGTTGATCTATGCTGTATGTTGCATGTACAGTGCCTCAGGTTAGGTAGGTGACGGTAATGCAAGTTTTGGACTGGTCTTCTCACATGTACTGTCTCTGCTTGTCAACTACTACATCCTTCAGAATGAACTGCTTTAATGGTACTTGACTTTCTAACATTTGCTTGCATCCCTGACTACACCGCTAATGACACCCATTCCTGTTTGAAGAAATGTTTGCCTCTGTCCATTGCAGAGCTCTCAGTATGTCCAGTGCGTGGCTGGGTGCCTTCAGCTGATGCTGAGGGTCAATGAGTATAGATTCGCCTGGGTGGAGGCTGACGGCGTGAACTGGTGAGTAGTGGTTGATTAGAGGGTTTCTGCACAGTCTGGAAAAGCATGAAAATCATTTCCTCAAAAGAAACAAAACAAAACGGCTAGAAAAATATGGATAAAGCTTTTGTACAGTCCTGCCATGCTTTTAACCACAACTTAGTTATAGCTGAAGAGCCATTATCATTATCATTTGTTTTTGTGAAGAAAACCTCTATAGAGTGATTATGACTTAGCCAACAGCTACTATCAGCAATCATCATTTTGAGCACCGATCAAAATTGCCATATCCAGCTATGTAACTAAGGTCTGGAAAAATAATGGAATTTTGAAATATATCGGAAAATTATATTTAGTTATCTTCATTCAGTTCTAAGGATGTGAATCTCTCCTTCTTAGACCGATTCAATATGAATCTCTGTCTAAGAAGGAGGGGTTCAATACAGGAAAGATATCTTTGAGGAGCTTAACAATTCAAAACAATTGTATAAATTCTTTATTTGATATGATCTGATTTGATTCAATTCAGTTCCGTGAAGAGCAATTCAGCATTTTACTTAAAATAGACATTTACTTACATTTTTGACCAGTTGCACATTTTACTGTAGCACAAATCTCTGGAGCTCAACAACATGAATTAACATCTCAATGCCCCCTGCATTTTACATTCTCTCAGTAATTGGAAATTTGACCCCCTGCAAGAAATGAGAATTTTTCATTCCACCCCACCAAAAGCACAGGATGGAGCTAATTAGTCCTTATAATATAAACTATCCAAATATAACTACTGTAGGAATGACAGGATTTCTGTAAATGAAGAGATCGCAACTACATATTTTTTGTTTGTGGTTTGCATTAAAACCAATTCAGATTGAAAGATTCAGAAGATTCAGTGTGAAAAGTATAATTATCATGATCAACCAGAATCTACCGTAAACATGAAGGGAGAACAAAAGGTGCAAAAGACTAACACTATTATGAACAGTTCAACAGGTGGTTTACATCTTTTTTATAAATTTTATTTTCAAGCATCACTGCTGTGCTGAGCAACAAGTGTGGCTTCCAGCTCCAGTACCAGATGATCTTCTGTGTTTGGCTCCTGGCCTTCAGCCCTCAGCTCTGTGAGCAGTTGCGGCGCTACAACGTGGTGCCCGCCCTGTCCGACATCCTCCAGGAGTCTGTCAAGGAAAAAGTCACTCGTATCATTCTGGCTGCCTTCCGGGTAGGTGGAGAAAGATGGTGAAGAATTCCCCACTTGCTGTGTGTGCTTCCAAAATACCACCAAGAACACCAAATCTTTACACACATTGAGCTGTCTTGCTGGATTGTTGTGCTAGTTCTTTTGGCCGACGCCTAGACCAATCCAGTGTTCGATGCAAATGCTTGGGAATGATTGCAGATGATGACTCCTTTTCTAGCACTTTTCATACTTATTTGAAAGTCGTTGTGCAGTACCCTCTGAACATTTTCATTTAATTAGGTTGTGTACTTTATCACAACAAGAGAAAACTGTAATGACAACTCTTTAACAACAAATGAGGCAGTCCATAAAATAAGCAAGCTCATAAAAAAATACATGAATATAATTTATGGTTGTGCTGCCCTTTCAGCTTCCCCCTGTAACTGCTCAGGGCGTATATTGTATATCTAATTTCATCCTAAGAGCTGTGTTCTGGTCTTGTGCTGCACTGCTGCCAGGTAATGAAGTCTCTGTACCATGGCCTTGACAGAATTGAATTAGACACCATGGCTCCATTTATTTCCCCTTGCTGAAAAGCTTTCTCACTAAAGGAACTCTGTGATTCTGGCAGGTATCCAAGTGATTTCACATTTAACCCCTCGGTCACTAACAAAAGTCCAGTCAAGACATAAAAGTCTGGACAATGTATATAATGTTGAAATGAATGTGAACGTGTATGATATTCTGGCTTTGTCCACCTCAGCCACACCAGCCAGCCACTTGAAGCTTGTTCAGAACACAATGGTGTGTAGATGACTTTGATTACATGATTGAAACATGAGTTTCAGCTTATATAACAAAAGGGGGAAGGTTAGCTGATTTTGAAACCCAGCTTTAAAAAAAAAAAAAAAAGCAGTTATGGTTGCTTGCACTTTCCAGATCCATTTGTTTCCAACAGTATCTTGCTGTTGTCAGTGTAACCTCAGTAAATAGGCATGAGCGTATCCTGGTGGACTAATTTTCTAGTGTCTTGTGTTGTTGTTGATGGACAGGAAGGAATTAGAGACTTCATTTGAGGGGACAGCTTTCTATTATGTTTGCCTCCGGGGCTTGCATGGCATGTTGCAGCTTTGAGTTTCCCCCAAAGCTAATCCATTATACCTCTCATGCTAGCAAATCTGTCACATCCAAGCATTTGGGAAGACATCTGTAAAAGAAAGGGGCTCAGTTTCTAATTGGTCAGAAGAGTTTGTAGTGTAGTTTGACAGCTGTATTGCAGCTAATTAAAAGCGTTGGTGGGCAATGACGGGAGACGCTCAAATGTCTTGATGTTTAGTTTTTGTTCCCCAGAGTCATTCAGCTTATTTTACAGGCAGTGTTTGTGTTTGACAGAGTGAGTAAGGAGGGCTACAGAAAACATTGGGAACAAATGGGCACACATGTTGCTGTGTCATACAGACATTTTGAAAGTCATGATTGTCACGTCTAGTAGAAATGATCTTTTTATGAAATCATGCAATGGCAGAAAAACGACTCCTTAAATTATCTGGAGCATCTGGAAATCCTCGTTCACATCTTCAAAGGCAGTATTGCTGTCTTTGTGATACATACAGTGCCTATTTAGACCCCTTGCCTTTTTGCACATTGTGTTGTGCCGTTAAGTTATTTCTAAATGCATTTATTCAGGATTTTTAGTCTGAGTTGTATGCAAAATGCTTTATAGAAAGTGAAGTGAAAGTGTAGGAATGTATGTGAAAGCATAAAACTAAAATAACAGAAAGCTTGCATAATTAGTCAACCCCTTTGCTTTGTTTGGGCTAAATTGCCACACCAGCAAAAATGTGTTCATCTGTTACTCAGATATCATATTTAGTTTATTTTTTATTTTTTATAAAGAGTTTCAGAGAAAATATATATCATCACCCTCCCATCACTGTTAGAGAATAAAAATAAAGCAGAGAATAAAATAGAGAAGGTGAAATATGAAAAATATGAAACTGCACCTTCAGTATTTTCATCTAAAGTGATTGGAAAGGGATTGTCTTTTAAGCCTCAAGAACTGGACTCTAATGTCATCCATGAATGAACCATATATTTCACACCTTCCCGTGGCTTCAAAAGAAAGCAGGCTCTTAAGATTTGCCATGACTTACTCGCTCTGTTTTGAGAGATGTACAGATATGGTGAACACGTGTGCATGGTCCTTGAGATATTCCTGTGCACCCAGCTGTTGCTATGCCTTGGATGATGGCTCCAATTATCCAATCAGAATAAGGAGTGTGCTTCCTCTATCACAATTCCACAGCTGAAGCCACTTTTCGTCCACATCAATCCAAGAAAACTCTACACTAGAATTTTCTCACCCTTATAGCCTGATGATGATGACGTCTTGCTGCAGTGAGATCTGCATTCATCCCCATCCCACCTCAGAACATCAGGACAGAAATTAAATCCAGATTTAAGAATTTTATTCTGAAATGCAAAATTCATTTTGTAAAAAAAAAAATTCATAGCTTGGATAACTTATTAAATATCTCTAAATATAGAGCATCCAGACTGTGAAAATATGATAATTATATCAGTCAAAGACTTAAGTTACCTAAGCTACCTCAGTTGTTTTAGCTTTGTGCTATCAGTTTTGTCAAGTGGTGAATATCTCATTTTGGATTGAAATACCTTACATGTTTGTAAACTAATTGAAATGTAAAATCCAGATTATTATAGGTCGTTTTTCCTTTCACCACACACTGTCTTCACACTATTGTGTTCCTTCACAGAATGTTCTGGAGAAGTCTGCAGAGAGGGAGACCCGCCAGGAGTACGCCTTGGCCATGATTCAGTGCAAGGTGCTGAAGCAGCTGGAAAACCTTGACCAACAGAAGTACGACGACGAAGACATCACTGATGATATCAAGTTCCTGCTGGATAGACTGGGAGAGAGTGTGCAGGACCTCAGGTACTTTTTTTCCCCAAACTATTTACTGTTATTAGTTTGTTTACTAATTTGTTTTACTTTGTTTCTCTACATACAACTGTCTCACAGCTACAAGCCTGTAATATACTGTATGTAATATTCTGTAGAAATAAATGCTGGAAGACTTCAAAAACGTACTTACTTACTTTTATGAAGCCAGCCACTGGTCCAAAGACATATTTCTGTTTCTCTTGATGCTTGAATGCTGTGTTGATGCCTCGGTGACCTCTGGGTATTCTTTGTACTACTGGACCACAGGCTGTACCATTCAAATCAATAGTCTTGATAGTAGATGGGCTGAGAGGAAGTAGCACTATGTTTTCAGAGGGATAGATAGCCAGGGTGATCCTTTGACAACCTTCTTCTGAGACTCAATACTTTTTCCTGTTCTCTCATTCTTTTTATCGACTAGCTCCTTTGATGAGTACAGCTCAGAACTGAAGTCTGGCCGCCTGGAATGGAGCCCCGTGCACAAGTCTGAAAAGTTCTGGCGCGAGAATGCTGTCCGCTTGAACGAGAAGAACTATGAGCTCCTCAAGTAAGAGAAAGTATAGCTATACAATAATTTCCTACATAGCCATCAAGAAGACTGAATTCATCCTTACATTGATACCAAACACTATAAACGTCAGCAAAAGGAAAGAAAAATGCTGCTTAAAGTACAGTTAGTTCCAGTAGACCAAGGTCTATTAACAGCTCTTGTAAGACACACTCACCAGCATCATGTTTGATGATTGCACAACCACCCAGCATTATTGTCCTTGGTTGTTTTGTGTCTCCAATCTTTGGGCCTAGGCCTTGGGAGATAAAACATCAATTCATGTTTCTTTGGTATTTCAGTCACGCTCCCTGTCAGAGCTATTGACATTCAGTAACCATCCTAAGCTACCCATCTCATTGTCTCATCACTTTCCTCTCTCTATAATCAGTGCAGGCTTCACTTCAGCTTGAATTGGCCATCTGGCTTATTAGTTGTTGTTTTTTTATCGCTTTCCTTCTGTCTCTGCCTCTCAGCCATACACTAACTGTGAACCGAGAGCTTTCAATCTCAGAGGTTGCCTCATGTCAAGTATCCTTCTGACATCTTTGGATTGCATGTCATCAGCATGTATAACAAACCTCTGTATAATGTATTTAATTAAAAACATAAATTGTTTTGCATGTATTATTCTTACCCAATAAAACATAGAGGATGTCAGAGGAAAACGGTGAATTTACATGTGACAAATATCTTGGTGGTAGTAGACGTATGACTGAATTTAATAGAAGAAGGATTCTACCTCTAGTTAAGATACCAGCTCCAAATCATGACCTTTCCCTCATATGCTGCATTTACCAGATTACAGTTTTATCAACCTTAAAATTACATTAACATACCCTTCCTGAGAGGTAATGCATTTCTACATCCTCAGGTAATCTAAAATGTTTGAATCATGTGTGATGTGATTTTCTATGAAGAGTTTGTGATGGCATGCTTTGCTCGTTGAAGTAGATGGACCTCTCCTATTAAGTGCCTTCTTTCTCTGCCTCCCTCTATCAGGATCTTAACTAGGCTGTTGGAGGTGTCTGATGACCCTCAGGTCATAGCAGTGGCAGCCCACGATGTTGGAGAATACGTGCGACACTACCCACGTGGCAAACGGTAAGATGTTTAGCTGTGAAAACCAATTCAAAGCAAACCTTAAGAAAAGACAACATTAGCTGTTTGCCCCTACATTCTGGTAGCAGTTGGTTTGCTAGCAAACAACTTTTCCAGATCAAGCCATATGAGACGCAGACGAGTGTGCTTACTCAAAATGCTCTTTTGATCTCACTCTGAATCAATGACATTTTTCAAATTGATTAACTGACCCATGTCTCCTATAGACTCCAGCTGACATTTCAAGGATAAAATACCTTCAAAGTAGCCAATTTCCCCATCCGATATGTCTGTGTGTAGCAAGCCATGCATGCTCCTGCCTTGCTTATTTGAACACACTGATGGGTCTGATCACCAAAACCTTTCTCGTTCCCCCCTCGCCCTCTCACGACCCCAGGGAAATAAGAGCAATTGTTTTCCCCTTCTGTCAGGCAGTGCTCAAGACCAGGAAGCCTCCCTAGTCTTTAATCCTTTCTTGTCTAGAGACCTCCTCATCACTCTCTCTGTCCCTCTAACACTGATCATCCTAGAGACACTCCATCTGATTGACAGAGTAATTATTGTTTCTCTGTCGCATTGTCTGCTGCTGCTCATCTCTCCTAACAACCCCATTGCCCTTCAATCAGAATCAGTGGTTTGAGATATCCCCCTCCCCTGCCTCACATTGATAATTAGACCCCTCTAGGTATAATAGACCCAAAGTGGATCCATGATCCATTTCACCTTCTAAAATATAAGTGGATATCATCCTTGTCAGACCATTTATGATTTTTACATTCATCATGCACTTCTGTCTGTGTTCCTCAATTTACCTAAAAGCATCATATAATTTTACTTGGAAATTGACCCTTGAAAAGGTGCATACAAACTGTAATTGCAGTGAGGTTTCATTAGATTAGAATCTAAAAAACATGAAAACATTAAAAACGTGAAAATTGTACCTGTTTTCTGTGTGAATGAAGGGCTTTCTTTTTCTCTTAGAGTGATTGAGCAACTGGGCGGGAAGCAGCTGGTGATGAATCATATGCACCATGAGGACCAGCTAGTCCGTTACAATGCCCTATTGGCTGTGCAGAAGCTCATGGTCCATAACTGGTATGTACACAACTCTAGCATTATAGATTTGATGGTGTCTGTTAGAAGGAGAACTCTTTAGTTAGCATGAGCAGCGATAGCCACCATGGCTGAACAGACAAAGAAAAGACCGGTACCTACAAAGACTTAAACTTCATAAACAGAAAATCCCTGGAAAAAGAAACTGATGGAAAGGGAACCCTGCTAAAAAGGAAAGTGACCATTTTTGAGCCAAAAGTAGAGTGAACATTGGTGTTGCCTTTCCAAGATGGAAAGCACACAAAGATGCAAAAGGACTGAGGAGTCAGATACAGATGCAGCTCTTGGATTACTTTTTCATTTGCACTGATAGGTTTTACTGTTGTTTATCAGCCGCAGTCTACATTGAGGCAGGGCATTCGAAGACTAGGGGCCCTGATGGCAAAAGCCTGGTCACCTTTAGTCAAGTAGCTAGGGACCTGACCATGTAGAGCCTTTAAAATCAATGTAACAGTTAGCACATTGTTTTGTTAGACAGGTTTGATATATGTATATAGTGTAGATATTACTGTTTGTAGACATGGTTGCTCTCAGCCACTGGGTAAATTCTGACGTTGCGCTATTTGTAGTTGCTTTGCTAGTCTCAATAAAACACCCATTCATGTTTGTTTGAGGGTGTAGTAGCTGCTATCAGTCCAGTGACAAAGTAAGGGCCACACTGTTGTTCAGTGATCGCTGGGAAATGCAGTGCAAAACACCACAGCAATGACCGCAGAGCACCAAAGATGTTTTTTTATCCTTTTATGTCCCAACTTACACATATACTGAAAGATTTTTGTTAAAGACGAATTTTTTTTTTTTCATTTGGAATAACAATGTTTTTTTTCATATTCAGGCTTGTGTTAGCATGGAGTGGTTCATGCACAAGATATTTTAAACCCCTTGACAATTTCTTTATGTGTGAGCACTGCTCAATACTTACCCTCCAGATAAAGTCAAATTTACTATTGAGGCATAGCTCTTCAAATAGCCTCTGGACCTAATGTCCAAATACACAACTCCTTATCTTCCTGTGGGGTTTTTTTCTTTGTCTTTTTTTCTACCTACTGTATCCCCTGGAAACATACTCAAAAAATCAAAAAGCAACAACAGAAAAATCTGTTTGTTTTTCTGCCAGTATCTAAAATACACTTGGCTTACTGATCATCTGTGGCTGGAAATTGTGTTTAATGTATGGGAATACTGCTGTTTCTCATGTAAGTGTTTTTTTAATGTTCCATGTAAACCATGTGTTCACTGAAGTGTGGGTAGAAGTTGTTTTGTTTGGTTTATTGATTCAAGATAAAAGGGGAAGGCAGAGATAGAAAAGAGGTAAATCTAGACTCACCCCTAACCACGCAGGGTTTCCAAGCTTGTTTAGTTTACAGAGAAGAAAAGCAGATTCTCATTAGCAGACCTAGAAAGCGTGGTGCAAACAAACCAGCAATGGTATTTTTATTTTTCAGCAGTATCTCACTGACTGAAAGCCGAGAAATAGCTTTGTGGTGAAGACCCTTGCTTCAGAAACCACATGCAATATTTGGCCACGTATCAAATCCCAAGACCTTAACCATTACCTTCTGTTATGTTTCCTTAGTTTGTGTGATGGATAAAAATAAGAAAAATGAAAATCTGGAAATTGTGTCATTAGAAACAAGTGGACTTTAGTTCTTTTGCTTTATTGCATTTCCAGAATTATAAATATAGGGTAGTTATAAAAAAAAAAAAACTATAGCAATGAATCAGAATGGGGGGGGTGAAACAGAAGCAAGACAAAACAAATACTAATTTTTGCATGAGAGATAGGAAAACGCCATATGGCTCATCAAAGTATCTCATCACAAAAAAATGAAAAGCTGGAGGGATAAACATGCACATGAATTACTAATGTGAAATACAAAGCCTATGTGATCAAGACAAATTTGTTTTGATATGAAAAAACATTTGCTATTAAACCGTGTGAATGCAGCAGTTTGTCAATCAAAAGCCCAGCTTGCAAGTGAAAGCATACATTCTTTTCCTCAATTTCTATAATTTTTCATGTTTATTTCACCCCTCTTCCCTATCTATCTCCATCAGCCTTCCCTCTGAGAAACTCTATGTTAGACACTGTTGAGCCAGCCATGTGTCAGCCACTAGTCAGCCATGCAGCACAATGATTGATTTGATTGTTGATCAGTGGGGATCAATTGTTCAGTTGTCTGAAGCTGAGGTGTATTGTTGATGGTTTATAATAGTTTTGTAGACATAACCTTCGGGATACTTGAACATTGTTGTAGCGTTGTCATAACCAATTTTCTCTCTGCTTGCTTACTTTTCTGCTGTAGTTGAATTTGTTTCTCAAAATGATTTATTGTGTGAAGCCTCTTTGTCTCTTTTGTTTTCTTCATGCCATTATACATGCTGCTTACAGCCTTGTTGCATTTATGAGAACAGAATCATTTGAAAAAGAAAGAAATTAAGAAAAGAATGAGTTAAGGTTTTTTTTCAAGCTGCAGTCCACTTGTTGGTTTGTGAAATAATGCGGTGGTGTTGATCCCATACCTTGCCATCACCTCAACAGTATACATGCACCAATATTTACCAACATTTTACTAAAGCCGTTCACCACACCCACTGTCACCTCGAGTGGGTTGTCTTGTCTTTGTTGTTTCCATGAAAAGATCTCCTCTTCCCTCCTTACTAAAGACCTCTGCTGTCATGACAACAGCAGATCGAGATGAATGTTTGAATTGAGAGGCTACTGTAAATCGTCCAGGTGTCCTTTCTTCTGCTTTGAAAAGCCCTTTTTCTTTAACCTTTAATATATGGTTCAGGAATGTATATTCAGGAAAGTGATTTGTTTCCTTCAGCTTCCTTCAATGCTGATGGCACATTGTTAAGCCCATCACCTCCTGCCGGCCACTCTGTCCTTGTACCAGCGATGCTTTATGCAGCCCAGTGTCTAGACTTCAGCACAGGCTCTGAAGTCTACATTTGACATTTCATACTCCATTTCTCTTAGAGCTCACCATGTACTCACTTTTAAAATATCAGAGAGAGGGAGGAAACTTTGAAGAGAGGAAAATTGCTAGTTTCATCGACCTTGGTCAGAAGTCCCGGGGACTTGATATCCAGAACTGAATGTATTAGAAGAATCTCAAAGTAATTTACGTGCCTCACTTCCAGCCTGTGTTTTGCTGAAATTTCCACTGAACAGGATGTGCTGTTGTACAAATACTTATTTGCCATGTAATTCACGCCTGATTTTTGTGCTTACTCTAGATACAACTTCTCAATGCCATGTGAAACTGTTAGGTGCAAAGGATTTTCTAAACACACAGTACTTTCAAATTATGTTTGTTCAGAAATAATCAGAAATAGTCCTATGGTCAGAGAATTTAAATCTGATCACCATACATTTTTGCCAAAGCTGACTTGTTTTGCCTTAAACTCAATTAGACTCTTTGTAAACCTGTTTTAGCATCTATATTGACAAAGCAAAATAAAGGGATATATTTATGAAGCGTGTTATTTAGGTTAGCGGACTTCATCCTAATATCATAGTTGCCTATGCAACACCATTAATCAATTCATTATGCATTTAATTTGTGAGATTAACTGTCATTTTTGTCCTCACATTGGTGTTGCTGGTCATATGACACGACAGGAGTCTATTCCAATTAATTCAGATTCAAGTTGTGACAATTGAGTGTGATTGAATTAATATTGATTGTCCCAACTTGTTGGCCGCCATATCTGGAAGCATTAGATTGAGTCCTTTAGCCCTAAATCTGGGTCAGTATTCAGCTGAAAATAGTGTATGGATTCCCCATTTAGCAGGCTATTTAGTGACATGTTTAAATGATTTAGTTGGCTGGCTCAACTCAGATAAATCGTGTGCATGTACTCTGATTTAAGATCAGTGTAATTGAAAATTAGCTGTGTTCAACCTGCTAGGCTTAGTCATACATATTGCCGTGTAGGATGTACTAATGTACATGGCAGCCATGGCTACATACATCAGAAAATTCCCTGACTCCAGAACCACTGACTTCATTATTCTCAATTAGACACCCAAATCTATTGCCATCTGCTGTTTATTAGCTCCCTGGCAGCACTTTGTATCAACATATAGCCATTGTTCAGGATTACAGAGAGGTAGCTGATGGAGGAAACTATAGGGGCAGTAATGTAGCACATACTGTGCACTGGCTACAGTATTCACTCTTCTGGAAATACATGTATGGAACGGCCTCATCAGCCCCCTGGAGGGATGCAGCCTTTACATTAACACAGCTCACCTAGCAGGCAGAGTAAAGGTTATTAGTGTTGACTTCTAAGAAACTGTCATGTGTAGAAGCTTTTGATGTTGAAGTTGTGTTTTTTATTCTTAAAAGACACATATTGATCAGGGGAGATGCTCTTGAAGGAAAGGAGAGATGGTTATATAAGTATTATCTCTTTCTTTTTTTATATAGCCAATCAAATTGGTCAGAGTCTTAAATCCATTTGATCTAGACCTGCTTGAGTTTTATGGAAATATTTGATGTTCATCAGGTTTGGGTTAGTAGTAAGCCATGTGATAAAATAAATATAAAATAAATAAGTGCTTTCATTTGATGAGAGATGAATGACAGGCATGATTTTGAAAAGGAGACAAAAATGGAAACATACTATAAAATATGTATGAGACTCGTTATTAGGCTACTTTTTTTATTAGTATTACTATCAGTAGTATTTTTTCCATCTTTGTGCTTTCATATTAGCTCACAACTTATACTGATCGGTTGTCAAATTTGTTACTTATTAGCCCACTTCTGTTTCACTCCTGCTTAGTGTGCTGTGTACACACACACACACACACACACACACACACACACACACACACACACACACACACACACACACACTATAATGAATGAAAGAAACTGAAAGAGAATGACGGCATTTAAAGATGGAATTATGAAAATTATTTTTATAATGAAAAACTGAAAAAAGGACAATATAGGCCTAATATGTCCCTCTAATAGAAAACCATTTTCACTGTTCAAGAGCAGTCTTTGTCAGCCTTTTGTATTTTGGGCTGAGAGGCATTTGATATTTCTGGTAGCAGCAAGGTGGGTGTCATGATAACTAGTGAAATGAAAAAGCTGATATATGAGCTAATGGAAAAATGTGACATTTCAATGGCATTAGATTTCTAAAATCACAGGCCTTTAGCTGACCTTTCTTTTTTCTCACATTTCTTTAAAATAAAGTTTTGACACCCTCACTGAATCATTACAAATAATGCATTCATTCGATCACTCAGACTTGCTTCATTTTATTTAATAATTGTTCACATGCACAGAGAATTCCAGTCTTAACCTGGTCCTCAAGTATCTGTGGTCGAGATATGTAAACATCATAGCATGGTTAGCGTCAAAATGCCTGGTTTACTCTGATATTAAACAGGTCGCTGTGGCATGGAAACATATTATTCCTTTAACTTGGTTAACGTCTGTACAAACTCGAGACTCGCACAGCATTATGGGTACATTTTGATGTGGCGAGTATGACGAATAGCCGGGTTACTCTGCATTATAAAACTAGTCAGTCTGGCATGTGATGTCTCTTGTGTTGTGAATTCACTTAATGTACCCTTTCTTTTACAGGGAGTACCTGGGAAAACAACTCCAGTCCACTGATCAGCAACAACCTCAAGCTGTGGCAGCTCGAAGCTGAACTGTCCTTGTGCATGGATGTTTGTGTGGAGTACTGTGTGGATGAGTGTGTACTGTATGTGCGTCCTTCTTCGCCACTCTAATAATCAACTGTTCATCTCATGTAATGACTTGATATCCAAATGGCGTGGCTTCTCATCTGTCAACCCTTTATTGTTGATGTTACTTGATTTCATTGTGCTATGTGATGTGCCCTCACAGCTAAGTGATGTATAGTGATTGGGGTAGCACTTTATGTCTGTGATAATGTGTAAAATTGCAAGTTATTTAAGTATTGCTTCAGAAACATTGTGAATACGTATTCCAATAAAGACACTTATCTGTGGTGTTTTCGTGTTGACGCTGCATTCTCTGTCCCAAATTCTGTGTTGCAGAAGCCGGGCCTGCTGAATAGTAAAGATTCACTAAGATAAACGTCAGTTTTGTTCAGTTTTATTATCAGACCCTATTTGGCTCCAAAGTAATGAAAGCTTATCAAGCCTGAGGAGAGTCATTTTCAGTTAAATCATGTTTTTTTTCGCAGGATGTTCTGGCGGCTCGGTTGGGGCACGTCCCATGTAGCTGCAACGTCCTTGGTCATCCCCTTCCCTTGCTCCCAATATTTTATGTCTCTCTTCACAGTGAACAGAACTATCTTCCTTAACAATTGCCTTCAGGTTGAAGTTTAATGAAATCTCTAGACATGAAGAGATGCTCATCCTCCACTGCCTGAGGTGGGGCTTTGGAAATGGCTTGTGAAATAGTGATTGCCTAGTTATTAATGGTTTCATTGTTATAATAGTAATTTAAGTAAGAGGGTGACTTTCAAAAAAAATTTGAAGGCAGTTTACCAACATCAGTCTAGAAATATGGCAGCACTTGAGTTATAGCCATTTTCTCTCACAGAAGTCCATGTTGCATCTTTATAGCTTTGATCTCACTGTTCTGTAGAATGTGGAAAAAACAAACACGCTTATCTCTGGTCCACTTGAGTTCTGTCTCCCACACAAACACGGCAGTGCTGTGCTTGAACTGTCACACTGGAAGACCTAAACCTTGAAAATCACTCATTCTTCAGATTTCGGGATGTATTACTCTTGACACTGCGCCTCCCTAGAACGACAATAACTTCTTTTGTTGTGGACGAGTGGTTAAAAGAAACAATTCAGTTAGTTTTCAAAAGCTCATGTCAGATCTGTCAGTGACATCACTATAACCACTGCAGCATTGGATCTGAAGTGTTCAACTTTTTCCATCTGACCTTCATTTAACATGTTTTCACTCGTCTGTTCCTTCATCATTTCACCAGTTAATTTTGATCTATGCTACAGGGAGGTGTTCAAAGCGGTTCAACCTGAGTTTTGTTTGAGCTATGATGCCAGCACTTCAGGGAGGTTTCTTTTACCTACTGTGTCCGTGTGCTGGATTGTAAGAATTTAGAAAGTCTTGAGGAGGAATGCTCTCTTAAAAAGGATGCGTCATTTTGAACACATTTGTTTATCTAGTTTGGGACAACACACAATTGTGTTACTCTTCAACACATTTGTTAATATATTGAGTCAATATGTGATTATAGTAACCTGTTGAGTTGAAAAGTAGCACAACTGTGTTTTGCTCATGTAACCCGAATCATAGTAAAGTTTATAGTCCCTTTTTAATATCAGTATTTTTAAATTATTTATCTAACCAGGTAGTCCCTCTGAGATTAAAAAGCTTTCAAATGGAGACTGACATTGATGGCCAAGAAATTGCCTTGACATACAGGTTATACGGACACGAGACAGACACTTTATCTTGTTTATCTGTAATAAGATGAACACTAAATGGGCATTTCATTATCTAATAATGGGAGTCACAGGGGATATTGCCTGCTGTGTACAGAGATGCTTAGGATTCATGTCTGTTTGAGAGAGCCACACAGACTTGACAGCAGCGTGGCCATGGGTAATTGCATCCAGATGCCTTCTGTGCTAAAATCTGTTTAACTCTCGAAAAGGGAAATAAACCTGTTTTTCATAAGAGTTTTATGAATCCTCAGAGGAAATCATATCGCCTGCTCTCTCAGACTGAGAAACTGAATTGAACAAGTTCTCTCAAATGTCATCAGTCTTTGACTCTGAGTGGGTCACAACACATAGTGATGTTTGCCTCAAATGACTGTTTTACCTGTAAGTCATAGTGCCTTGGTGTCCTTTAGAAAATCTATCCTGATAGCTAAAGAGCGCCAATTCAGTGCAACACCAGAGAAGAGCTCCTTATGCAACTGTCCTTAAACTTTGTTTGCTCTACTTCAGAACAAATTTCTCTTTCTGATGCCGTCCTCCCTTGTCATTGTACTGATATCTAAGAGGTCTGGAGAGTTGGGATGTACACAGGGTCAATATTTATGTAGAGAATCACTACCTCTGGCTGCTGCTGCCTGCCCTGCTTTGCTTTGCTCGCTGAGTGCTATTTACAGTGGCTGGCACTCCCCGGTGCCTGTGCATGCTCACCTGCAACAACTGAGTGAACTCTGGACCCTGAAACAGATGGGTTTGCTTCCCCCTCTCCATTTTTATCATGCTACCCACAACTGATGTCCAGGCTCAAGGCAGAAAGTGATACTGGCTGTGTGTATGTACACACTCAATCACTGAGCTGAATTGTGTCATCTTTTCAATGAAATTGTGTTCCCTCCCTCAGAATGATGCTGATGTTTTATGACCATGGATGCCATAAAAGTATTCAGGTGTAGTCATTTGTTGTTTGAAGAGCCACGGTTCATGTATTCACCTGATAACAATGCCAGTATCTGAATCATGCAGGCAGATCACGTATATCTGACATGTTCTTCTGCCCAGTCTGGCAGGCGGTTGTATCAATTCACTGAGAGAAGAGTATTACGGCCTCACTCTATCAACCAAATCCCTTTGCTCTTGTCGCCATGGGTCAGAGATTGTCCGTTCCCATAGTGACGATCAAAACAAGGCTGAGCCGACAGCTCCATTTTACCCTGAATTCGAGGAGAATCACGAATAGCACAGTGTGGTTATGGCTTGCTCCTTAGCCTTAAATGACCCCCTACCTGTAACATGAAGCTGTGAAGTAAACATGGACACTAAAATTATCCAATCCCAAGGCAAATGACACCAAGGTTTTCAGATCACTCACGACCAAGTGCTGATGGATGATAATTATTTTCCTAATGAATTATATGTGATCACAGACTGAAGATTCAGGCGGCAGATGCAGGGAGGACCAGCCCACTGGCTTGGTTCTGTGCTCTCCAATCTGCCACAGAAACAAAGCAACAAACAAACACAAACCAGGATTAGAGATTCCACCTCCACCTTCATGTCTTTCTATTCCATCCTGAATTACCGAAGCTCTGGGAGGTTTCAAGCAAAGATGCTCAGTTTTATAATTCTTGCAGTGATGAGGTATTATCTTATTCAAGCTCTGGCGTGATTACAGGTGGATCTTGATGGATATAATCAGTATTAACAAAATTCAAGTAAATTCCACCAAGTCTCACCAATGGGCTCTGATTACTATTGTCCCCCTAGTCAGTGGCAAGAACAGAACAAGCACTGACCCTCTGACCTTCAATAATAAATAAAAATATTGAACATTAGATCAAGATCATCAGAATGGACAAAGAGATAAACACCAGGTTTACAGCTTTTACTCAGCCATTTTTTTGCTGTATATCTTAAAGGGTGCAAATCACAACCTGTACCTCACTTATGAACCACACCTCGGTCAGTCTTAACGTTTAGCTTTTTAGCCTTAAATGCTCTCAATGGTATGAAATGGAAAGTTGAGTACGATGAACACAACTGATAACCGACCACTTAACTCACACCGACATATATCAGCTTTTTCATTTCACTCCTCAAAATCACTGTGAAACAAAATTTCCTTTTTGTTTCTCTTTCTCTCATTTTCATTTTCTATTAGCTCGCTGAGAAGCACTTCATGTGTAATTGGGCATATTAACTATATTGTGGGTTTCATGTCTTGAATCTTGATCAATCAATAAATAGAGAGAGAGATTTTGAAGTGTAACCAAAAACAAAGTAGTAGTATGAAATGGGCATGGTGCTGTAGTATGAAAAGGTTTTCTTCAAAAGTCTCTGTTGAAGGATGAGAGTCTTTTATCTCCAAAAAGCTTTTCAGGAACTCTGTTGGATGATTTTTCTGTTGATAGAATAAGTGCAATTAGTTTTCAAGGGATTCCACAGGAGCAGGTGTCATGAAACTTACGTAGCACAAAGAGGACAAAGTCAACTTTCAAATAAAGGGAGAAAATGAAACAGATTCATCACGTTTTCACATGACAACAATGATTTGGTGAAGCTACATCTGACGCCCTGGTAAAAATATTGCTTTTCATAGCTCACTTTCAAGAATGGTTTTCCCAAATCTGGCTTCATATCTACCTTTCGTCCAGTGTGTCCAGTGGTAGTGCACTGAATCTAGACTCTTTACATCAGTGTTTTCTCCTCAACTAAAGCTCTCATATGAGGACAGATGTAAAAACTCCCAATTCACTACCGGAAGCAGGGCTTCAGTGAAGTTGTCGCAAATATTTGCAATGACAAACATTGCCATCCCCCAATGCCATGCCCACACAATCCTCAACAATAGAAACACACGCACAAAACATTGAAGTAACACCTGTCCATGATGGGTCTCCAAGCAACAAGTATCAGCGCATGGAGGAAGGGAAAAGAATCAGCATCTGCTTAATTGCGTGCTGGTTGAAATCTGTCACCAGTATGTGTTGGGGAAGACAGACCTGAGGTGAATAGAGTGGAAGAGATGGTTATTTTTGTATTACTGGGTGTTTTCCATATATAGATTTTCTTTCTGTGGTAGTATATGTTTGTCTTGTTGTAGTGGTGAAAAGAAAAGAATCTCTAAAAGACACACACATCAAAAGGGTCCTGAGATGAAAAAGGCGCTCTTCTCTCTGAAATAAAAACTCTCTATCTCACTATGTGTCACCAATATGCCACTTACAGTTTGGGTTTACATGGCGAGAGGAGTAAAGGTCTTAGAAGGTCTTGCTATAATAACCATTGTTTATATCCATGTTGTTTTCCATATTGTTCATCATCCAGTGCTACTGAAGTGGACAGATGAAATCATCTGGAGGTTAGGCGCCTTTGTACTTCCTGCCTCTTGAATGTCTTACATGACTCTGGACATGTTTGCATTGTAATGGTAGGAGTTGCAAGGGAGCATGGCAGTAATGATGGGTGTTCATTCCAGCACATCATATTTTTTTTTACTTATTTTTACTTTTACTGCTTGCAAACTTTTAACAGATAGCTTTTGTAAGGTTAGTTTGATTGAATTATAAGGGAGGAAAATTCCCGGGATGGCAATAACACTTGAGGGGTTATCAGTGGAAAATAAAGTAAATACGTTAAAGGTCAGGGCTATAAACAAAGAGCCTGGTGCATAGGGTTAGTGTCTATCTACTGGCTGATATTGTCATTATCTGTTGGCTCAGCCTCTGATGTCACTGAATGAGCTGCACGGGCTTGCAGTGCGCACCTTCGGGGGACGCAGCAGTGGCACAGGCAGTGAATTTTCTACGCGCACACAACTAACGAGCAACCTTGTGGATTTTTCACATTTCCAGCATACGGGAACAGACACCATATACTCCTGTCCCGTCTGATTTTATTTGAATTAACTTTTTTTGGGGAGCAGGGAGAAACAAAAAAAAACACAGGTAAGATCAGATGGTATCAGACTTGTGTACCTGAGCACGATGCAATGCACTCTTCTTTATAACGAAGCGATAAACTGTGCTGTTAGAGAATGTTTGCTGTTCGTTTTCCGCAGCAATCGTTGGGAACATTTCCCACATTCAACTGTCTTGATCGATAACTTGAGCGGTCAGTGTACGCCCCACAACGCAGCCAGCCCGGCCAGCAGTCAGCAACATGGACAGCGCTATAGTGCACATCTTCAAGGAGGACAGGTGTCCCTCGGGCCGCCCGGAGGAGTGCATACCAAACTTCACCTGGCAGCCTGGCTTCCCGGACATCTTCAACTACACAGCTAACGGCACTTGGGATGCCGAACCCGAGCCCATGTCGCCCATCATCCCCATGATCGCCGCGGTGTACTCCGTGGTGTTCGTGGTGGGCTTGGTGGGCAACTGCTTGGTGATGTATGTCATCATCAGGTAAGTTCATTTTGACTTCCTTTTGTGAAAGCTACACCTTGTGGGTTTATTTACAAGCAACGCCAGTCATTTCGAGTCATAGCGTACTATGAGAAATACCGTGCGCACTCGATATGGATGCCTAAGGCTCCTAAAGAAATAGGCGAGGACATGGATATTATGGATATAGTTTTGAATGTAAGTTAATTATAGCATTGCGATTTATTTGCAGGTAGGTGTACCCCCCCTCACCACCACCACCACCCCCTCCAGGGATAAAGTAGAAAAAGAGAGCTTAGAAAATGAAAAAAATCTGTTTTACTTTTAAAATGGTTAGATTTTCATTAACAATAAGCATGATGCTTCATTGTGGACACAACCTCGTTTTGAAATCTGTTATAATCTGTTAACAATAAACCTGCTATGTGTGTGTGTGTGTTAGTTTGGGTGGGAGCCCGCACGTGCATGTACGTGTGTGTCCACCTTTGTGGCAGCTAATCGATATCTCAAACCCCACTCCCTTTTCTAACGTGGCATTTTCTATAGATACACCAAAATGAAAACAGCCACCAACATCTACATCTTTAACCTGGCTATGGCCGATGCTCTGGTCACCACCACCATGCCCTTCCAGAGTACTGACTACCTGCTCAACTCCTGGCCGTTTGGCCAAGTGGTGTGCAAAGTATTCATCTCCATCGATTACTACAACATGTTCACCAGCATCTTCACCCTGACCATGATGAGTGTGGACCGCTACGTGGCCGTGTGCCACCCGGTCAAGGCCCTGGACTTCCGCACACCCGTCAAGGCCAAGATCATCAACGTGCTCATCTGGGTGCTGTCCTCTGCTGCCGGTATCCCTGCCATGATACTTGGCAGTACTCAGACCAATAATGGTACCTTAACCTTGTACACATACACACTTTTATGCTCCGGCAGGGCTGCACCAATACTCTTCATGTATCTAAGACGTGGCATAGCCAAAGTTCTGTGGTTGCCTTACAACATGTAAAAAATACAAGTAACCCCTGTTATTCTTTGGTGTGTAACAGGCAGGCAGTTTAATAAATCTTTGTCTGCTTGTGCCTGTGTCCATGTCAGGATTTATATATATGATGTTCAAATTCAATAGGCTTTAATAGGTTTAATAGGTTTAATAATGGAAACCTATTAAGACCTATTGAATTTGAACATCATGGTTTTAATTACCTCAATTGGCTGCAGGAAGGATCCTTCAACTTAAAGAGGCCATTCTGGAAATTGAGTCTTTAGAAGAGCCACTGGATTATAGCTACTTGGCTAGATTAAGCTCTGACAGGGACCGAAAAGAGTTTGAGCCTCTGCTCAATGGCCCGCTGTAAACTTTACCCAGGGCTAAGACTAGTTGACGGATCAGCATCTGGAGTCTTCTGTGGAGGTAACCCCCCCCCTCACCCCCTCCAGGGATAAAGTAGAAAAAGAGAGCTTAGAAAATGAATTGTAATCTGTTTTACTTTTAAAATGGTTTGATCTTCATTAACAATAAGCATAATGCTTCATTGTGGAGACGACCTCAGTCCAGAGGATCTGTGTTTCTCTGTTTATATGTGAGACTGTATCTGTGATATGTCTATGTATGTCTGGTGTGTATATATGACTGGTCATATTTGTTATTCTAACTCTTGTTATTTAACTGAAACTATCAGGGACTACAGAATGTGCCCTGCAGTTCCCCGAACCCTACATCTATTGGGACACCCTGATGAAGATCTGTGTCTTCATCTTCGCGTTTGTGGCACCCCTCATCATCATCACTGTCTGCTACACGCTGATGGTGCTGCGGCTGAAGAGTGTGCGTCTGCTGTCGGGCTCGCGTGTGAAGGACCGCAACCTACGCCGGATCACGCGCCTGGTGCTGGTGGTGGTGGCCGTCTTTGTGGTGTGCTGGACACCAATCCACATCTTCATCCTGGTTAAGGCATTGTCGCCCAATGTGCCCGAGACCACTGCTGTCATGGCTGCCTACTTTTTCTGCG
>CABFOQ010054655.1:14751-34806 GCA_900660455.1 Gephyroberyx darwinii
TCACGTGTGCAGCCTGAATGACCCCACCCCCCTTGCCTTGGCTCTCTACTCGTCGTTGTGGATTCGTTTTTTGCTAACCAGGGTGGCTAAACCGAAGCAGGCCTGAAAGCGGGTGTGAAATGTTCACGGCCGGTGCAAGTCCGACTGACTTGACCGTCAACGCCAATCGTCTGAGTGAAAAGAGGTCATGTTTTGGTTTTAGTGAAGAGTGGTTTTCTGTCTTGTTGCACTTTGTCTTTGTCGTTTCCTCAGACCCCAGTGTGAACCTACGTGCGAGTATAGTTTGGTAATGGATCTAACCGGTTTTATATGTATTACGCGGGCCAGTTCGGTCATAATGGTTTATTTTCTCCTCGTGTCTTAGCTGTACCTAAGTGTCCAGTCTTGAATGTGATGTCAATCTATGTTTTGTCTTTAGGGCCTAAGGCTGGCTGTGAACTTTTGTGGTAAAAAAAATTGAATTTCTTACCTTCTAAATACATTTCCTGCAATAGTCTCTGCTGAAATGCAATAAACAATAGATAAATTTGCCATTTCTAATGTTTCAGTTCTTTTTTGTCTGTGAGATAACCGCACACAGTCACTAATTTTGTAGTAAATATGGAATTGAGAGTCCATCAGATTCAGACCCTTCCCCTCCTTCTTAGTGTGGTCTCGGTCTGTCTTAGTCTCGCTTTACAGTTATCTGCAGATGCACAGCACACAAAAAAACCCTCAAAACAGCTAGCTCAACAAGTGCCATTTTTTCCTTGACTACCAAAAACCAACGTGCTGAGTTTTTCTTCATGTAGATATTCAAAACACAATTTCAAAAAGGTGCTCTATATAACTAACCCTGTCGGTTCCATAGAATGTGGTTGCAAGTTTTCTGAAGAATAGCTTAGCACTACCACTTGTGCAGGCATGTGTGATCTGTAGCATCTCTTCCTACTGTTTGCGTGTGCGTGCTTGAGCCTTGTGAGTGTGTGTATGTGTGTTTTTTTGTATGGGTCCTGTGAATGAATGTAAAGACCCTCATTACTGTACCTGTAATAAACATGACCAGCCACTTAACTTGAAATAAATAAATAATAAATCAATTAAAAATGATAAAAAAACAACAACTCGTGTTTCATGTGTTTTTGATGCCATCACCAACAGCCAACTACATATCAGAAAATGTGAAACGTGAAACGAAGGTATGACGTAGTTTCATCTTTATGTGAGTCCAGATATGAAAATGTGAACTAAAGATGCTTCCCAATTTAGTGCATAACCGGAAAATGTGGATTGTGCGCCTATAAGTAAATCACGTATAAAAGAAAAAAGAAATGCAAGTTGAAATTAGTAGAAAAACAGCTTTTATTTTCTTAAATACTTGAACAATACAAAATGCACCCCCCCAACAGAATAAACAGCTTATTGTCTGTACACTGGCTTAGTTTCATAAGAAAAGAAACATTATGCTACAATTTTATATTCACAACCACACCGTGTCAAGGTAGTTGATCAGATCAGAAAATATATGCAATCTATCTACACTATTTACAAAATGCGCTATAGTAAAAATAAAATGCCACAAGTCTGAACCATTTGACAACAGGCAACATAACAAACCCTTGAACAGCATCATACATGCTGCTACGCCACTCAAGGTCCCTTTCTTGTCATTTTACATCAAAAATAAACAGAAATCTAGGACATCGCAAAATACATTTAATTTAGTTTTTTTGTCAATGAAAAATGTACAGTATAAATACGTAAAAAAATACGGGATTTAAAAAAAGAAAGAAAAAAAAGTTCAACTGCCGCTTACAAAGCCTGGTTGGCGATAACGGCCAGCTCTGTGTCCCTGTGAGTGGACCAATATAGAGGACAGACGCTGGGCCGCCACTCACAAGGGTATCATTTACCTCTTCAGCATTAGAGAGACCAGCTACTCCTGATGGGCGAATTCTATGGGATGCCTGCATTTAGTTTGGTAAAAGTATCTATTGAGCCAAACCCCTCTGGAGGTATTGGTACTGATGAGAATCAAACAGTAACTGAGAGCGGATAACAGTCATTAGGCCGATGACGGGGGACCCAGTGTCCTGTGGCTTCACTGCTGCTACAGTAAAAGCCCTCAATATCCAACGGGGCAAATCTATGAGGTTCAGAGAAAGCCTCGAGTCCTAACAAAACAACCCATTTGAGAGAGCAGAAGAAGCTTGGTAAAGCCGTGGAAACTTTTCCTACTCCTGCGTAGTGGTAAAAAATCAATCAGTGCTTATTGTATTATCAGTATACAGTGCTTATAGTAACATAAGGTGCTGTGGAGAGTTTATCCTAGAGGGAAAGCGGAGAGAGGTACTGACTCTTGGCGTTTCGTGGTTAGGGGAAGACGTGCCAGTGCCCAGATGACTCGGGAACCACTTCCAGGTCAAGCTCAGGGGTCACCTCCACCTGGGAACCCGGTTCGTCTTGGCTCAGTGTGACTTCCTGGATCTGACCTGGGAGGAGAAAGACAAGACAGGGGGGATGAAGAAGGCGGAGGGGGTTGCGCGACAGGAACGCAATAACATACTCCCTGAGCTGGGCAGTGGTAAATAAGGCTTTGTGGATTGAGTAGGAAATGCACAAACCATTTTCAGGCACTAAAAGAGTGCAGCAAGCAGCTGTCTGCAGTTCTGCACCTGGTTTGCCAGTACCTGCCTCACAAATGAGGTTGGCACAGTTTGGAAGATTGGAAACACAGCAGCAGCCAGGTGGAACAAACAAAAAGGGAGAATGTTTTTTTGGAGAAAAACCCTTTGTTTAACCAGAAACAGAAGTCTCGCTCAGGGAGAAGTCTTGCTCTGAAATCTGAAAGATGGTTAAACAAAAGTCTATCTCTGTAGCGATCCCTTCCGTAATGTTGTCAGACACTTCCAATCACAATCTGAGCCTGTCAGTGGCAAAAACAAGCACTTTTAGTGGACGTACTTTCATCGACGCACTTACCCTTGCCGATTACGTTGCAGCCATAGCAGCCCGTTTCCCGACTGCTGGCTGAGGCGATCTACTGGAGCAATTCCAAAACTTTTTGTATCTATTTTGGGTATAAATGACAAATGTGTACAAATAGAGCCCAGGTTTAAAAATACCGAAATTCCCCTTTAAGTTGTAAATATGAGCCATACTAAATTAAGAACAACAATAACTATGATCCAGTTTGGCACCGGTTGAGGAGTAAAGATATTCCTCCTCTAGGCTGCATGTGAAACAGCATTTTCTGACACAGTAAATTGCAGAGGGAGTCACTTGATTAACTTCCTTCTCCATTCATGTACTTTATTTTACGTTCGACACACTTTATTATCTTAAAAGTGTGCATCTCGGTTCCTTCCACATTTTTGACACGCAGAACAACTGTCCGCCCGATGAGTAAATCAGAGTCTTCATTTGTAACGAGCACAAAAACGTTTGGCAGGTCCGGGCCCGAACGCCTTCAGCCCGCCTGTCAGATGACAGTTCGCAAATTCAAACAAAGACGGGATTGTTGCGAATGTAAGTGCTTTGCTTATTCTGTTCTTCTGTTTATTGCAGCCTCAGCGGAGATCTTATTGAGTCCCATAATCATCATGAAAGCCTCGCCTGTCATTCTGCTGCGGCTCTCTGAAGCCGAGAGCTGATTGCCGTGAAGATGAATCTCAAATACCGTTACTGACATTGTTGGGCCGCCACCAACTGGAGAGGCTGCTTGAATCCTAATTTAAGCGATGGTTGCTTGGCAGCTCTACGGTGCATTTCCTGATCTCATGATATTGTGTAACCATTGTGTTTTTATACAAATGAGCATGTTTGAGAAGCCAGACATCTTTGGCACAATCAAGCAAATCTCAACTTTTAGACGGTTTGCTCGTTATTCCCTCCATCTTCTTCCACTAAAATACACCACAGAGGGCAGAAGTGAGCAGTGTGAAGCAATTCTAAAAGTTGAGATTTTATTGAAAGAAAGTGCGGCTTGGTGGTTTATTTATATTGCAGATTTACCAGGGGACTGTGAGATATGTCTGCTGTTTTGATAATTGAATGGTGTAACACGAGAATTTTTTTTACCACCATGTCATAATTGGATAAAGCATTAAAAAGCAGATCGTCAAAACCACCTCGCCTGCAGCCACCGAGCAGAACGCAAAAGGAAATGCCATCAACGAGTGCTTTGAGCTACACACATCGTCATACAGAGGGAAAACAAAAAAAAATCAGCAGCGAGTGCCACCTGCTCAATACCTCGTCTCTCAGCAGAGTGACTCTGAAGCCCATTAGCACACCCTCTACAGCTGTGGGGATGGGGTGTCATAGCTTTTGTGTGTGTCTCAGGGCAGCATTCACTAATGGCTTGTTTGGAGTGGTTTGCATCTCTCAGTTGGGTTTATTTGGAGAGGTGAGAACGCGCCAGTCAAGCAGGCTGTGCAAAACAAGCGCTTGGCGTCACGTCGCGCACCAGAAAAAACTCCTCCAGAGGTCAACCCAACCTCAGCTTGGTTGCAAGTGAAGCCAGTGAGCCGTTTTGCAGCCTTAATAAGGCTGTTTGGCAACTTGAAAATTAATGTAATGTTTATGATGATCATGAAATGACGAAAAATGACTGGCAGTCTGTAACAGTTCAATGAAACCTGCCCGCCCACGGAACACAATTTCATTAGTACAACTTTCATGATGGTCTGAATGGTATTTCAGAGGTATTTTCCACCCTGACAACCATACATTTCTGGAGGGAACACTAAATACTTACATTTTGAGGCATGGAAATGGTTCAATTTAATCGGATATGGGCACAATGTATCGTCTATCAACAGATTCAGCCCATATCAATCTAACCCTCATTTAAACCGTGCAATTCACTGTCAATGATTATTTATCTACACTGTTCATACTGACTTTGACACTAACCTGCAACATAGCTTCGTTGATGTGTATGGTGTACAGAAATATTGGGATTAGCAAAGAGAAACCACGCAACGGGAGATATCAAAGAGGAAGCTGTGCCGACATCTTCAAGCGAGACAAAGCTGATGGGTGTGTCATCGCCGTTTTCCTCCTCGCTATCAACAGCCTGGGTAAGTTCAAGTTCAAGTTCAAGTTCAAGTCATTTATTATCAAATGTGCAGCATCACTTACAGTCATACTGTACAATGAAATGTTTTGGACGAGGCTCATTCCAACAAGGTAGGTACACATCAAATCAAATCAAAAAAACAGATCAAAAAGATAAAATAGAATAAGTAAAATAAAAGTAGCAATGGAACAGATTAAGGGCTAAACTAGATGCGAAGCAGCAGGTTTGGTAAACATGGATGATCTAAAGATACAGATGTGCAGGTATAAAGTGCATGTGCATATAAGTATTGTTCATAAAGTGACGTGGGTATGAGGTATAGTTATAGTTCAGCGGTTCAGTAGCCTGATGGCCTGTAAGTAGAAGCTGTTCTTCAGTCGTGAAGTGCGTGACTGACCGCTCCTGTACCGTCTGCCAGACGGTAGCAGGGTGAACAGTGTGAACAGTGTGAGTGTGTGTGCGTTTTGAGTGTGTGGGCGACAGAGCTTCCATATTAGAGGGCCCATTTTAAATACATAATGAGAAGCCTTTCCAAGTGAAGAGCTACACACTCAAAAGAATGAGAGCTTGTTCAAGTTCTGCAGAGGAAGGCCAGCGCTGCCTCTCAACAGCACAATTGCCCGAGGTTACCTTTTAATCATACAAGTTACATCATAAAAAGTTACAAGGTTGCCACACAGGAGCATAAGGGTGAATAATGCTTGTTTTCATTAGCTGCACTGATGTTATATATTATTTGAGAACTTGTCTGGTAGTTTTTTACTGTTTGTAGTATTGGTGGTAGCATGCTGCTTTTACCATATCCAGGGTTCGTATCCCAACAACTATTGCCCATCAGCACATCAACGTACACCCCCCATCCCTTAGGGTTTTTATCCCCAAACACACACACACACACTGTCTGGCTCTCTTTCTCTATTCTGGCACTGTTGTTGTATTGTTTCGTGAAGTTAGTGATATACAACAAGTCTTCTGCCATAATAACAGAATAGTGCCCAGTTGAAGCATTGCAATCTACACCAGGCATGCTTTTTAGATTGTTGATTTGTAGGATAATGGCCAAGAATGTCAGCACAGCGAACCCATTTGCCGTTGAGTTATGTGTGTATGAGTCGGCATAGACATTAGGACATGCCTTTGCATTAGTCAGCAGGGAGCACTCAAGGTCATATGGATGTTTTCATCCTCTCCATAAAATAACGAGAGACTTCTTTCTCTCATTCAGTGTGCGCAGAACAAATGTAGAGCTCCTTCGGATGAAAAGGCTGACAAAACGTGTGGGTGAAAGTGGAAAATTCAATTACTGAATGCCAACTCCATCTGTTTTGAATAAACTGTCTGGCATAATGCATAAATATTCAAATTGATTGGGTGTCTGTTTATCTCGTTTAGAAGCCTTTTTTCTTAATTGCTGGGAAATGGAAATAGAAACAGAAACTATCATTTCATACTGCATTGTTATTTTTTAGCTTGGATTACATATTAATCTCAGTGAGAGTTCAGAAATGCAAGTATATTTTGAAAGGGTATGTACGTGCAACAGCATTTCCAAAAAAAGTGCCAATTTAAAGCTCATTTCTGCTTTATTAGACACTTCATAGTGAAGAGAAACAGAAAACATAGGGAGAATGTCCCAGGCTGGATTAAAACCCACAGTTAAATGGTAAGGCACCTTAGCCACCGGGACAGTACCCTTCAAGAGGTTTTCACGCCTGCCCCTCTCAGACTCACAACACTGACCTGACCAAACTGCTCCGAGGCTGTGAACACCACAGCTCTCTCTTTAAGTCTCTGTCTTTTCCATTGTGAATTGATAGTATTTTGATTGGCTTGAATTTAACAGATAACATTAGCTAAAAGTTGGTTTTGTGGAACGGCTTAATCCAGGATCAATTTGTTAGGTTAAGCTCAAATTAGGCTTTTCATATTAAGCCCCATTTTCCTCAGCCTCACATACATGAACAGGAAATTCAAACATCCCAACTGTAGATTGAACATCGCCTCCTTCACCGACATTCGTCACAACCGTAAGCAATCTTAACAGCACTTATCAATGTCTTATCAATCACAGTAGAACACAGACTAGAGGAAACTCCTGGCCAACCCTAGCTCAGAAACAAAAAGTTTCAAACAAATGTGGATTTGTTTGATGGTCGTGAGAGAAAGAAAGAAACAGATACAAAGACACTCACACAAACACACACTGAGGCAAGGTGAGAAAATTGATTTCATATCATCAAGAAAAATGATTTGTTCATGATGGTTTGGCGAGATTGTTCTTTGCTTTCATGCTAATAAAGCATATAGAATCAGTGGTCGACTACGCGTAAGCTCGTGGGCGTATGTACACCCAAGTGTGTATGGGTGTGTGTGTGTGTCTGTGGAGCCGGTGCGATGCCGATCTGCCGCTCACCATAGCCGTGGGATCTCTTCATGTGATGTTTCATGTTGCTCTTCTGGGTGAACCTGATGCTGCACACCTCACACTTGAAGGGCTTCTTGCCAGTGTGTTTGACCATGTGAACCTGCAGAGCACTCTTCTGGTTGAAGGCCTTGTCGCACTGCACGCACTTGAAGGGCCGCTCGCCTGCAACAAAACACACAAACCCACAGTGGTTTTTCCTAACAATCCAAATACATGACAACCTATATGATGTAAACAGTTATCAGTCAGTCTTTAAATGTGGATATAACACCAAAAGGATACTCTGTTAAGCAAATACTAGCATGACTGCATCAACCCATTCCTTCAACAGTCATAAGGTGACAGCCAATAGGATGTTCCCATGTATGAGGCTTGGTTTTTGCTGCATACACAGGAGGGACCTGTATCAGCATTACTGTAATATCCCGGGTTGTGTGTGTGAAAGGGTATATGGGTGGGAACTTTGACTTTCTGGTAAGCAGCAGATTAATCTTGAGATCTATAGATGGTAACCATTACATCTCATCAGGATAATGGTTCCTCTCATCAAACAACTGTTGACTCTACACAGCAACATATCTTCTCCACTGTCATCAACACTAAACAGGGAGGCTCCCATCCCGCACTGGGATTTTTTACACTAGTAATGTAAGGCTATGTCACCTAAAGCTATTGCCTTATTGACGAGTGGAGGTCATAGTTACATACATCACTGGCAAAGCCTATAAATCTTATTTCAAGTTAGTCAGGTAAGGGACCGAAAGCAAACTCTGAGGAACGCAAACCCCTAATCTATATTGCAGACTTTGCCCAAGTGAGTAATACAAAGACTAATTTCTCTTAACAGTTTAGTCACACTTCACTGCAGTCAGATAATGGATTCATTACAATGGTAATACGCCATGACAACTGTATCTATATTCACATGGGGGGCTGATGATCATATCTATAATGATCACACAGAGAGAGAGAGAGAGAGAGAGAACCCAGACATTGAAGAACACCCCACAGCTGCGTATTAGCTGTGTCTGTATCAATGGCTGAATTAGTGGGTGGCGCATGACTGGCGTAGATAGCTGTTGAATATCTTTGGGTGTGTGTTATTTTCTCAAATGTTCTCAAATCCTCCCGTTTTCTGTTTTTCTGGATTCAGACTCTTTTTCGCCTGTTTTTACCATCGATAACTATGTGGAAAGAAAACAAGAGAAAGGCGAAAGCGTGGCACTTCTTTGTTTTGGGTGGAGGAATTTGACTAAATGCAGGCTTTCCCAGGTATCAGGCCCGTTATTGTTATGCTGTTGCCCTGTAGAAATCAATAAATATGCTCACAGCAACCCAGAAACAGACTTGACCTCATAGACTTTGGTTCTTAAACGTTTCTCTTTATCTGACAGTATAATTACTTAACAAAATGAGGAATTACTTCATTCAACATCCATTAGTTCAGCTGTGAGGCTTACAGACCTAATACGCTAATAAATGTACACACCGATGAAGCATTAAACCAACTTGCATTCATCATCCAACATCTTGCATTCTTTCACAGTTTCAAACTAAATGTATTCACAGATAATGATATACCGTGAAATGACAAAATAGCTGCGGGTCCAAATTAAGTCGTGCATTCATTTAACATGATAATACAAAGTGGATTTTCATATCCAAAACCACCGTAAACCGGCAACTTCTATTTTGACATCCACTACGCAACCACGTTACATAAACTGGTTACCTGTGTGTGTTCGGTTGTGTCTCTCCAGCTGGCTGCGCTTGGCGAAGGCCTTGACGCAGGAGGAACAGTTGAAGACCCGAGGTTTCTGGGAGCTCGGCGACGGGCCCGGCTGGTGGACTCGTTCGTGTTCCTGTAGACGGAGGAGCGAAGGTTGTGGTGAGGTCAGAACACACCGAATCACACACACGTCGAGGTCCACGGTCTTTACCTCAGAGACACTTCTCCATACTTGCATGCTATCAAACATTGCCACAGTGGTGAGAAATAATTTTCTACAAATGATGTCTGCACTTTATTTCCATAGTAAAAGTAAAAATACTTTAATGACTTCAATAACTGTAAACCTTCAAATCAAGTGTGAAGTAGATTTTCACCTCCTTCATCCCTCAAAAGGTATCACAATATCACAAGACAGCATTCCCAGAAAGAGTGAGGCTGTTGTGAAGGCAAAGTATGCCTCTACTCCTTGATATTCTCTCATTAGCCCTTGTTTGGCTCGTAGGTAGTGAAGCCGGGACAGATACCAGAGTCAGTTGAAGAGCTCCAACAAGCTGAAGAAGTGTTGCTCCAGAAGCCTGTATTTTTTTTAATGATCCCAAAAGGGAAATGAATAAAAGATTGTTTAGGTGGAACTCTTCTGTGGGCTTCAACACATGAGACACAATGACCAAACACAGGTTTTTTCCTCATGTAAAATGGTTCCGTCAATGTTGACGGAACTGCGAGGAACCTCGGCTCGTGGACCTCGGGTCAGTGTTATTCAATTCGGGTGGGACTGAAAGCGCTAACAACCCAGAATTTGCCCATTGTAGCACCCGAAGCTGCAAGCTGAAGCTAGTCAAGAGGAATACTGAGCAGCACGGAGCAGACGCAGGCAGGTGGGGAATTGAATAATAAAGACGGTATAATATGCCAATGTTTATTCATAGGGAAACGGAGAAAAATGCTTATGCTGTAACTGCAAAACGTTTTTAAATAGATGAGGAAGTCTTGATGGTCTTGAGGGCTATTGTGGAAGCAATGTTTATTGAAAACGCCTATGGCAAAAGAAGAAAATAGTATTCAGATAAAAAAAACAAAATCTGGGTGGGTGTGATAAAAATCACACCCACCCAGCGTCCTGAGGGATAGGCTCTGTTCCCTCTACAGTCCCTTGCTTCAACCATGCTCCCAATACAATGAGGTTTGAGGGCATGATTGGCAGGAAGGAAGGGGCTGGGACCTCGAGAGCGCTTCTCCATTCACTTGATTCTCACGGAACAGATGTTTTTGAGGGAGCCAGCAGAGACCGAGGAGGCTGCTGACATTTATCCTTTTTTTTTTTATTACCTCGAAATTAAATTCCACATTGTTGCTATAATTTAAGCATGTGTGTGTGTGTGCCTACCTTAACATTTCTTTATACCTTGAAAACTCACACACCTTATAGCTTTAACCTATGCATGTATCTGTGTGTGTCTGTGTGGTGCACATAGAGCTAAAAGGTAATTTCATGTGAACGGGTGATGGCTCACATGAATCAAAGCTGGGAATAATACGATTCATCCCAGTTGGCAGGTGCACTGCGTCTCCTTAATCCACCCTGCTGTCAGTGACGTGGAGATGTATGTACTACTGCTCCAAAAACACTGATTTCCCCTCCTGCAAGAGATCTATTGCCCTTTGCTAACCCATTTAGCACTGCCTATAATTCTACTTCTAATTCTAAAACTTTATCTTTGAATGCCCCTCCGTGTTTCCCAATTATAGAAAGGCAAGGCTTTAGTTGTGTAGCTATAATTAAACGATGAATTTACTATCCACAGGCCAACAAAATGAGTAATAACGGAGTTACCAATTTATCTTTCCCACCGATGGGCCTTGTTTGAAATCCAAAAGCAGCATCTGAGCTCTCCTCTCACTAATGAAAAGCCCAGGGACAAAGCTTGGTCACTTTCAGCCAGCAATCCGACATCCACCAAATCTCAATGTTATTCGTTTTATGAGGAAACTACTATCCGGCACACTAAAGAACACTCAAACCACTACAGGCCTTCAGAAAAAAAAACCTTAGAAATATGACACATGGTGGAGAAAGATGCTCCACAAGTGATAAAGGAAAGGAAGGAATATCGGTGCTGCCGAGTGAGACTTGGTCATGAAGGATGAACCAGCTTTGATGTAGTTCCAGATGGGCTCCTGCAATCCAGCGCAGCGTTAATTCTGTAAATGCGATGAGGATGCTTTTGGATGCTGGGTGCAAGCAGACTGGGGGTGAGGAAAGGGGGTAATTTATTGGTGTCATTGAGCCAGAAATACGACACGCTGGCAATAAAACTCGAGTGTCGCGGCGAGCACTTCTCGCTCTTGGATTAATCCGTGTGTGAACAAGAAAATGAGTATTCTTCAATGGATCCCGAGGCGCCGGTCTTCCTCTTTGCGTGCATCTGTCCTTCCCCAGACTGTACGAACCCAGATATGGAAGCTAGGCCTCTCCACTTCCCCTCAGAGCTCTCGCCATCTATGAGCTTGAGTGGTGCCAATATATGAAGAGGACTGCCTGTAAGGAGATGACGGAGCGCACATGCTACTCTTCGTTATGCACATATAAAAAAAAAAGCTTTCTGAGTGTTTTGGAGTTGTGAGTGAGTTTATGGGGAGTCTATCCAACAGCCAACTTGAGAAAATGCCTTGTCTTTTTGCTTAAAACAATAAAAGCTCTACAAGTGATAAAGGAAAGGAAGGAATATCGGTGCTGCCGAGTGAGACTTGGTCATGAAGGATGAACCAGCTTTGATGTAGTTCCAGATGGGCTCCCGCAATCCAGCACAGATTTTAATTCTGTAAATGAGATGAGGATGCTTTTGGATGCTGGGTGCAAGCAGACTGGGGGTGAGGAAAGGGGGTAATTTATTGGTGTCAGTGAGTCAGAAATACGACACGCTGGCAATAACTTAGAGTGTCACGGCGAGCACTTCTCGCTCTCGGATTAATCCATGTGTGAACAAGAAAATGATTATTCTTCAATGGAGACTGTAGAACCCACATATGGCAGCTAGCCCTCTCCACTTCCCCTCAGAGCTCTCGCCGTCTATGCGCTTGAGTGGTGCCAATATATGAAGAGGACTGCCTGTAAGGAGACGATGGAGCTTTTGGAGTTGTGAGTGAGTTTCCTATTTGTACATATTTTGGGGTCTAAATGACTAATAGGTACAAAAAGTACGTCCACTAAAAGTGCTTGTTTTTGCCACTGACAGGCTCAGATTGTTATTGGAAGTGTCTGACAACATTACAGAAAGGATCGCTACAGAGATAGACCTTTGTTTAACCAGAAACAGAAGTCTCGCTCAAGGAGAAGTCTCTCTCTGAAATCTGAAAGATGCGGTGAGTTGTTATAGGAAGAGGTTAAACAAAGGTCTATCTCTGTAGGGATCCTTAGGACACACAATACCGGAATTATCCTTTAAGGGGAGTCTATCCAACAGCCAACTTGAGAAAACGCCTTGTTTTTTTGCTTAAAACAATAAAAGCACAGTTACTTAATAGTCATAAACTTTCCCCTTTCCTCCCCCACGCTCTCTTCAATCTATTATTCGCCAGCCTGGGGTGAATGCCCGACAAAACATGAGATGAAAGTGTCTCGAGAGTTGATTTATTGTTCTCATTAAACCCAGAGAGTTTCTATTCAATCCATTTCATTGCACCGGCTATTCCAAAAAAATGCAATAGCTGAATTCTTCATTATAGAATCAGTCAACTGTGTAAAGTTCCTTCTCCTCCGTGTATATTGAGGAAGCAGTAGTCTGTATTCGAATAAAGCAGTGGTGGGCAGGAAAAGACCAAAGTGAGGAGTGTAGTACATTTATACTTTAATCCTAAAGGATCTTAGTCTCAGTCAAGACAGGAACATAGCTAAGACAAGGAGTGGAAGGAATACATAAAGAGAAGGTGTGTGTGTGCCTCATACCTTCAGGTGAGTAGCTCTTTTGAAGGCCTTGCTACAAAGCCTGCACACGTGGCAGCGGTCCTTGCCGTGAGCTTGTCTGCAGTGGCGCCGCAATGTGTTGGCGTTCTGACACACCTGGTTACAGTAGTAACACTGGTTCCGATTATCTGCCTCCGCCTGGCCGTCCTTCACGCCTTCGTGGCCGTCGTCGGCAATCTGGATCAAACGTGTTTCATAGGAGGAGAGCGAGTTGGCAGGTGGCATCTCAGACATCTCTGTTCTCATCTCATAGCATGAGCTCATAGCATGATCTCATAGCTTGTTAAAAGTTAGATAGAAAGTGAAATGGCAGACTACACACACAAATACTAACATTGTATCCATTGTCGGGTGCTCCGTTAGCACCCTGGGGATGGTGGCTGACCAGTATGACCTGCTGGCCCGAGCCAGCTGGTTGCCCTGGTAGACCCGGGTCACTCAGCACTGCAGGAAACGTCTGACCCTGAGGAGAAAAGATGCTCTCTGAGGCTGGGGGACACCACTACATCACTGAACAGATTCGGAAAAGATTGGAAAATCACGCTTAAGGACCGGCGTTTTGATTTGTTTCATCTTGCTGTCATAGACACACACACACTTGAGAAACACATACTTGATGACTGGTTGTGGAAGACACACTACCAAGAGATCTAACACTGCACAAGCCCCCAATCTTGCAAAAACACAAACTGTCACGCTACTGCAACACAACCAAAAATAACAGAGAGGAACAACATTTTTCTTTCCACATTTTTTCCTTCTCTTGGTCTCCAGTGAGATTTGAGATCAAGACTTGTTCAGATTTGGGTTGCACAAGTCAAAAATTTGAAATAATGGTGATGGTCAAGAGGCAAGTGATTAAAGTCTTGAACCCTCACACACTGCAAGGTTATCAGTATGCCTGCCACAGCCTAAATCATGGCTGTAATTGGCTTATAACCTGTAGTATGTCCTCAGCCTAACTGTCCTCACTGTGTGTGTGTGTGTGTGTGTGTGTGTGTGTGTGTGTGTGTGTGTGTGTGTGTGTGTGTGTGTGTGTGTCTATTGTACCTGCGAATTAAGGTTAAGAGTGACACCGTCTAGCATGCCCTGAGCATCTGCCAGGGTTAGTGTCACACTGCCGTCACTGGCCACACCTCCCGGTGACATCACTAGGCTCTGGGACACCGCAGTGTGTGATAGGCTGGTGCTAGGCGGCAGGCTGGTGACTGACAGGCGGGAGAGATTAGAAGAGTTTACAGCAGGGTTAGACCAATGAACCATACTAATATTGATATTTTCAGATTTAAGATGCCAATAGTGCCTATTTTTATGCAAAAAAAAAAAAAAAAAATCTCTGGTCAGACAGCTGAATAAAAATAAAAACATATGGTCATGTGATCAGGGAGGAACCGCCGTCATATCAGAGGTGGACAACAATGACTGGACGATACCGATTTTTTTAATAAAAAGACAAATATCGGCCCAATATATCGGTCAAAACTTAGTTTGAACCCAATGAGTGTACATGCTTCCCAGGCTAATCAACAAAAGCAGGGATGGTCTGAGCATCTCCGCTTTGCAGTGGAGATGTGTTCCACTTGAGCTGAGAGAGTAATGAAGAGAGCGAGAGGGGACTGGAAATTTGATTAGGGTTCTAGGTGACGGGCAAGTCAGTCAACAGAACAATCAGGAAGGCAACTCTGACACAACAAATCACATTTGCTCACTTCACCGCACACAAGCCCTTCACCCTCTTCTGGCAGATTGAACTGCGTGATGGCTAAGTGGCAACAAATCACACGTAAAGAGTTTTCAAACACAGTCTTGATAGATGCATCCGAGCACTTTATACTGTTGGTTTTTACATTACACATTTAACAATGTTATCCAGAGTGACTTACAGTGAGCAAGCAGATACGGTTCCCATACCTAAATACATGCACACATGCACAAGTATACTAGAAATGCCGGTCCGAACCTGCCATGCCGGTGTTGGTGGGGCTCTGAGGTAGGAGGTGGTCATTAGTGATAGTCAGAGTGGCATTGGTGGGCTGGCTAGTCAGCGGCGATGCCAGCCGGATGCCGTTGTTCATGTCCGCACCACCAGGGGCGCTGTGCTGCGGGAGTAGATCTTGACCTGCAGAAGGATGAGAAAAAAGGATTATGAAACCAAAAAAAAAAAAAAAAAGTATATATTTCTCGCTTAAATTAACAGGTTTCACATTTTTGTATTTTCAAGTGTTAGATCCTTGCTGAAGATACACAGTTGAGAGTTGAGATTAGTTCAAAAGGATTTGAAAAGATTTGGTGGGAAACACTGCATTAAAGTTTCAGCTTGCAGCCCACTGACATTAGAAAAGTTTCAATAATTAATAGGGTGAAGAAATCTTTTCGCGTCGGCCTCCTGGGCACTGGTGCAGCTTTAAGAAAAAGCAAAACAAACCATTAAGGCTGCAAATGAGAAGTTTCATCTGGCCAAAAAGTCTTTTTAATTTTTACAATATCATGTGGTGCTGAGTGCGATATCGGCTGAAAAGTGCCCAGCGGGAATTCCTCGTCTGGATTACCACTGATGAAGCAGACGGGGAAGAGCAGCACTGAGAACAGAACAATAAGTAAGGGGAGGTGAGACCATCCCAGGAGAGAAACCTGGTACAATGTCTGGTAGGGAGGATTTGAATCTGAATTGGTGAAAATTAGTGGGTTCAAAATAAAAGAAAGGGCTGTGACTCATCTTTGGGTCTGTTTTTGTGTTTGCTAGATGCACAGCTCGTCAGCCTGCGCCTGCGAGCATGTTTGTCGATGAATCAATGAATGTTTTATTGATCCTCGAGGGAAATTTTATTTGATTGTGTTTGTCTGTTCCTTTACTTGATGTTGTATCGATGGCCGTGCGTACCCGATATGGTGAGGGTGATCTCCTGGGGGTTTCCTACTGCGCTGTTGGACCCGGCGGCGGAGGCCTGGGCCTGAGCTAGAGCCTGAGTCAGGCTGGAGTTGTTAATGGTCAGTGTGATCTCCTGACCGCCGCCCCCTCCGGCCACCAGCCCAGAACCGCCCATCACGTGGCTCAGGTCCTGAGAACCTGCGGAAGCCGTGAGAGAACACAGCCGGGTTACACAGACGGTAAGTTCTGTTGTCAGAAAGTGTTATAATGTCCTTTTTTTGGTGGGCCCATTTATCCCCAACCTGTCTCATCTAATTCTACTCAGTGAACTTGTTGCTTTCAGTCAAGGGTGGGTGGATGGGTGTATAAATAGCTTCAAAGTGTGATCAATCAGCTGTGGGTTAAATGTGTCTATGAT
This sequence comes from Gephyroberyx darwinii, assembly GCA_900660455.1. NCBI lineage: Eukaryota > Metazoa > Chordata > Actinopteri > Trachichthyiformes > Trachichthyidae > Gephyroberyx > Gephyroberyx darwinii. The sequence goes on from CABFOQ010054655.1 coordinate 31,222, forward strand.
TAGGGCCACGCCCCTTACTCAAAATGCAACATGTCTTGTGGCTGCATTGCATTCTGGTCTATCTTGGCTACTGCCAGTGGAGAAATTGGTGTCTCTTCCTCTTCTAAGATGGATTTCTCCCTGTTGAACGTTGTCACATAAATATCTTGTGACGTCATGTTGTCTACGTTGGCCAGTTATGAGTAGGAATAAGAAAAATACACGCCTCACCAAGCAACACAATTGGCCCATAAATGCCCATAAAGGTACACTGCCAATGGCAGCTTGTTAACAGTTTGAAAGTGTTTTAGAGTGGATTTTTCCTTGAATTCCTATTTTTTTCCACTCCCCTCTCCCCATTACCTGTCATAAATTCTCTTCTCTCGCTATGCCCCCCCATCAGCTCCCTTTCATTTCCTTTTTCTTAATCCCTCCCTCCTCCCCAGTCCACTCTCTGCTCTTCCCTCTCCTCTAGTTTTGTATCCTATGCTCTGTGTTGAGATGCTGTAAAAAAAATACAAATAAAAAAAAACATGATCTGGAACACATCCAGATACTGTATATGGGGCCATACATCTTAGCCACCACTATCAGAGGTGACAGATGGAAGAGGAGACAGGTTTTTTGTAATCATTGTCTGGTATGGCCAGCAACTCTCTTTTAATTGGATTCAGTTCTCTGACACGTCACATTTCTGTTTCTATTTTTTGCTGCAGAGAGAGCAGCCCTAAACAGAAGAGATAAAAAACCATGCTATTTCTCTCTTTGTCCTCCACTTTAACATAATTTAAAGAAAGGAAGAAAGAAAGAAAGAAAAAAAATGTAAACTCTCACTAAGTGTAAAACCATTTGCACGTACCTGTGGCATCCTGTTCGGTAAGGCCTGCCATGGTGACCTGGGCCGGGGTGATGGTGGAGGGCTGCAGAGCCAGGCTGGTCAGGGGGTGGATGACTACGTTGGCGGGTACTGAGGGGTCGCCGGTGGACATGAGGTGGCTGCCGGAGTGGGAGACGAGGCCGGTGTCGCCACCCAGGGATTGAGAGAGGAGACCCCCCTGTTGTAAGGTCTGCTGGAGGAGGGCAGGGTCGATCTGTAGGAGAGAGCACTGTTTCAGATCAAAGAGGAATACTAATGTAGCCATCCCACCAACTGCTCAATTTAAATCTTCAATAACCACGCTAAAACACATGGAGGAGCTATGGTGGGATGTACCAATAATTTCTCTATCTGTGCTACAATAAAGAATTGAGGGGAAGGTTCAGGAAGCCTATTCTATTTCCCATTAAAGGAGGATTCTGGCCTCAGACACTCTTACACTGTTAGATCTCATCAATCTGTGATGTTCAATGCATTCTAGGAGTGATTTTGTGATGGAGTGTTGTAATTTTACAACGTTCCTGCACCTGCCTCATCTATTTCTGCTTCAATCAGTGAGTTCTGACAACCCCCAGAGAAGGGGCGTGAACGTGTTGCGTTCAACTGTGGGTTATACGTATAGGTGGGGAGAGAAATAATGATGTATTGTGGCTGCATTCTGCAATCTGGTCTATGCTGGCTACTGTCGGTGGAAAAATTGGTCTCTCTCCTCTTCTCTGGTGGATTTCTCCCTGTATGATTGTTGAACATCTAGAAAGAAGCCCATGCTCTTTGATTCTGAGGGGCTGACACCAAAACCTGACGTTTACTGTTATATATATGGCATATATATGCCATGTCATCTATATTTGGCCCTGTTATCTGTGGGAATAATAAAAAACACACCCAAACAAAATGGACCTTCAATTGGTCACGGTAACTCAATCAAATCGATCCTAGACACACGTGGGTAATAATAAAGCTCAGGAGGGCATGTGTTACCTGTAGTGTGATGTTGTTGATGTTGCTGGTATCGATGCCGGAGATCTGGACGTTGGGGCACACCAGGTTGGCAGAGGTCAACTGCAAGTGGATGCCCTCCAGTGTGGCTAGGCCGTCTGATAGAGACACAGTCAGGTCTCCTCCAGCTGCACCACACACACATACACACACACATATATATTGTATAATTAATATCTAATTTTGTTGGATATTATACAGTGGACAGTGCCAGGAGAGATGGGAGTGAAAGAGGGGATGACATGCAACTGGTATTAAACTGATATGGGTTGTTGAAGGCTGATATCTTATTCAATAGCTTTAAATCTGACCATTGTTGTGGTAAAAAAACAAAAGCCTCTGAAGCATTTAGACCATGGGACATTAAACTCTGCAACCAAACTAATGCAATTCTTAGGTTAAGGCAGGTATGACAGGGTTCAGAGTGCCATTCCTGTCCATGGCACAATATCGGCAAACTAATATATTGGTTTAACCCTGCGTGCAACCATAAAGGTCATGAGCCAGATTTGAAGGCATTGCATACAGTGAGATTCAAGAGTTGTGAGCCTGTAGAGAGTAATGCCTTGAAACCATCCCCCCCCCCCACACCTCCCAACTCTCACACTCGAGGAGCAGAGAGGGAAATTAATTTCACAGCTGCTCTTTGTGACAGTCGTGTGCCACTCTCTACAAAGAAGGGATTTGAGCTGATTCCAGTCGACATATGTAAGACGAACTTCTGAGAGAATAGCCGCTTAACACTGCATTCTGATTGCCTCCAGGTTGAAAAAATCACAACGTTAGAACCCGAAGAGGAGGAAAGGGAACCGATTTGAAACACACAACCACTTTCACACGTGCAGCCTTTTCAGTAAATGTGTGACTGAGAGCCAGAATCTCATTCCAGAAAATCATCTCTGGCAATTTGCCATGTCAAGACGTGCGAGAACCAAGCCATTGGATCAAATATAAAAGAGGTGATTCTGTGCTTCCTAGATTTTTCATGAACCTTGAAAATGCCTCCTACATGACTGCACTACAAGGTTTTTAAAAGGGCAATAAAAACAACCAAGGTTGTGTGACGAAAAAGGACTGTTACCTGGCAGCGCATATTCCTCTTTTGGCCCGCTCTGTTTACCCAGGCTGACAAAACAAGTGCAGATGGCCCAATAAAGTGGGACCTAGTTTGAGGAACAACAGGAGTACATGAGGTTGTCCATATTGTGGCGATGAAGCACCCCGCCCCCCAAGTACTGGCCTCAGTCTCATCAGGCACCGTGATATGACTCATCCTGCCCTGCAGTCACGCAGTAGTAAGTGTCATCAATTAGCTCGGCAGCAACCCTGAAGCCGGCAAGCACTTGGCAATGAGTATTAACCAACCAACACTGAAAAAGACTATCTTTGCAGCATTTCAATTACGAAAAACCGTTAGCTCTCTACTCATTAAGGATGTACCATATGCCTGTGTGTGTGTGTGTGTTTTTGAGTAGGTGTGTTGATCTATCTATAATGCCTACCTGACATGGAGGCAGGCAGAATGGCCTGTCCCACCAGCCCTTGCTGCAGTAGATTTTGGTCAAATTGCCCTGTGAGGACTTGGTTGGCTGGGAGGTAAATGTTGGGGTCGGAGTTAGAAGTCTGGAGCAGACCGACTGGCTGGAGGGCCTCTGAAGCCCCCTGCTGCTGCCCCTGGCCTGGGGCCGGAGCCTGACCGGTCTCTGGGTCTTGACCTTGGCTGGCCTGAC
>CABFOQ010054656.1:11596-36318 GCA_900660455.1 Gephyroberyx darwinii
CCTGGCACGCACATACAGGACATTCACAAGACAATTCAATAAGTAGTAAGTAAGTAGGTAAGTAGTATGACTGGTAAGACAGGTACTATGGTATGAAAATACTATTCTTCTTTGATATGGCAGTAATTCAGTACTATTACTACAGTTGGGGTGCTTCAAGTACTGCAAATTCCTCACACCCAGTGTCACGGCTTGTGCTTACGTCCGTAACATCATCACTGTTACTAAAATAGTGACAGACCAAACAAAAGGAATATTTCCCTTCTCCTGTCCTCCTCCTCTCCTACCTCTATTGTCATCTATGTGAAAGTGACAGCGATACAACTGCTGCTATATTTAACCAGCACGTACAGGACAGGACAGTAAGGGAGACGACCTAAGGTCATCACAGCCTCTGTTTACGCCAACCATTGTTGTCGCATAAACAACCAATGTGTATGCCAAATGTGAGTGCATTTGTGTGTTTTGCTGTGTTGAGTCTATTTTGGACCGGTCCAGCGTTGAGCCGGACCCCAGCCAGCTGCACCTCCAGGTTTCTTTAGCTGATAATGGGTGTGACCCAGTCTGCTTCCTGCCTCTGTTGTGCTCTCCTCCTGGCCTCTTGTGCCATTTCAGGAACACATGTTGAATTAGCGGAGCGTACAGACAGACGATATGCTATAGAGGCAGCCGGAAACACTTTACATTATGATTCACTAATTAAAGTTGAATTAACTAGTGATTAGTCAAGTCAAGTTGAGGTTATTGTCATTTCAGCCATACATGTAGCACATACAACCAAACAACCTCACAGGACCAAGGTGCAAAAAATAGAACATAAGACATGACACATGAGATTAAGCATTACTACATGTTAATGCAGCAATCATCCAGTGCTGACTACCAGTTGAAATAATCATTTGGTAACAGTTTAGTTATTCATTAGATCTGCAGCAGCCACAAATAAGTACAATGCTAATGAAAAAGGCACAAGTCAGTAAGTGCAATACTGACTATCCAGGGGACATATAGGTAGTTATTGTGTACTTGCTGGATGATTAATTCAGTACTTGGCAAGTACTTAATGAGCAAACCAGTTGCTATCATCAGACCCCATATTGTTCATTTTGTTTTCAAATATGGCTTAGGATAAGAACAATGTTACTCATGATGTTTTGCAAAAACAAAGATATTTATTGAATCAATTGCAGGACCTGATTGGACGACGACACCAGCTCCTCTAATTCAAATGGGGTAAACCTGTCCAGTTGTGATGCGTTAACCTGCCTGGTCTGAAACAGCCTGTAAAAACAGATACTGTGCTCATGTACTCATACTTGTACTCGTAAAACTACTCCGATACAACCACTTTGGCAACGCGACGTTAACCTCTCGTCAGATGAGCAGGTAGGCGGGGAGGAGCAATGTCAGCAGTTTGGAGATATTTTAAGATAAGCGTTGATGACAAAAGTAGAGAAGACTGCAAAGTAGCTCTTTTAACACAATCCAACGTCTGAAGAACAACACAACACCGAGTTCACGGAGTTTGCTAATACTAGCTGCGGGAGTTCGGTAAGTTGGAAATATATTCACAGATCCAACTTCCCGGATCAATAACTCATAAGTGAAACGTTGTTAAAACACAAACGGCGCCTGTTTCCCACCGTAGTAAAGTAGACAACGAGCTACAACCTAATTTTCATCAAAACGAGCCGTCCTCCGAGCTGGACAATTAACATTGCTCTCTATGTACAGCCGGCTGTGAGACGAGTGCGCAGGAACCGTTTAAAAAACACCTAAAAGATACGACAAAAATATTCAATAACGTCACTCTTATACAGTGCAGTGTCCCCAAAATCACTCCACACATCAATGGTCTCCTGTTGGTTATACTACAACAGTTATTTTGGGGACACTACACTATAAGAGTGAACCCCCACTCCCCCACTCCCCCAAATGTCAGGCAGATACCTCTCAGCACCATGCAGTAGTGTGGAAAGTGAAAGGCTGTTTAGCTCAGTGTCACATATTGTAGATGAAAACCATCAGGCTCACAGCTGATAATGCAGAGAAGCTTCTTTTCATCAAGATAAGCTTCCTCTCACTTTTCTGAAGCCTTAGTCCTTACAGATTTCAGTTCTGCTACTGTTGTATGTTGTGTGGTACTGAAATCCACTGAATAGGTTACATTTAAGTGAAATGTGTTGCAGTGCCATTATATTTAATTTGTTTAATTTGTTAGAGGAACATCTGATGAAAATAAAACATTTTTTCAAAGTCATTGTTAGAACTGTAATGGTTTTATTAAGTCTCATAGCGGTACTCGGTATTGGCAAGTACCCAAATGTAAGTACTTGTACTTGTACTTGGTGTGAAAAAAAGTGGTATCGGTGCATCCCTACTTTTAATAGTAAATAGTCATAATGTATTAGTTGATAAGCATACTAGTTAACTTAATAACAAACATGTTAGTGCATGGTTAGTTAATGCTGAATCATTAGTTAATGAAGCGTTAATTACTGAACCTCCATGCTACTGAGGGAGCTTTCTGATGCCTGTCTGCCTGCTTGGGTTTCGCCGTTCTGCCTGTCTCTGTCTGCCTGCCTGCCTGTTTATCTGTCTGTCTGATCTGTCATTGCTAATTAGAGAGCTCCGCTGTCTAACTACTAGTCTAAACAGTACTTCGTGCCATCAGCAATGCCATCTATAGAAGGATTGATACGGCCAATAAAGGTCTATATCAAAAGAATATTTAGTTTTGTCCACTATGAAAGGATTGGGCTGTAATGAGCTAAAAATCTGATTTTCAGTGGTATAAAGGGAGCCCTTGGAGTGCAATGGTCAGGGACATAGTGCCCTAAATATATTCCTGTCACCATAGAACCATCATGTAAGAGCGAAGTGTTTGGAAAAGACATAGAGTTAAAGAGACACACAGAAGGTTTTTTTTTTTTTTAAGAGAGCAATTAGAGTGAGCAGAGAGATGATATTCAGTGGGGCGAGGGGGATGTGAGGTACTCTTTGAAAAGATGAGCTTTCAGCCAACATCAAACAGCTCACTAGTCTCAACAGTCCTGAGTGTTGTCATTAAGTCAGATCTTTCATCTGAACATTGAAAACATCTAAACTCACCAGATCCAGCAGCAGATGCATTGCTGATCTAAGTGAAAATACTGTACAAGCAACAACAACAGAGAGTCTGAAATAAACTAAAGAGCACACTATTGTAATTATATCATTATTCATTTAATTTCAAGCAGAATAAGTGAGGGAGATTTAATTCTGCTTTTACTGATTCAGTTGGTAAGAGGCACACGCTGCATGACTAGGATACAGTAGCAGTACGGGGGAATTAAATTATATTGGAGTGAGTTACAGGGACCTTGACAAAGCCTTTTCTGTAAGAGCTGATCGATTCTGGAGCAGTTTACCACTAAGAGCTCCTTAACCTGTTTTTAAATCTTCAAATGCATCTTCATTGCTTGCTGTTTTGGTATTTGCTCAATTTTATTTATTAACAGCACTCTGCAACTTATTTATCTGGTACCATTTTATGTCTCTGCAAGTATCTTATGTTTGTAAGTGCTTTTTGGAAAGCACCCTTCTGCCTGTTTGAAAAGGGCTTCAAAAATCAAAGTAGGGAAGTTATTATTAAGTAGTCTGGGTGTTGTTGTTCATCAAAATCTGTCATCTGAAGCCACCCTGCATGATTCACTTACAGATGGGTTTCTTTTAATGTTATCTCACTGAAGTTCAAAATATAATCAGCGGCAACAATAATAGGAAGACAGATGGAAGGCTGCCCTGCAATCAGCTTAGAAAATAAGCAAACCTTTTCACACGTGCTTGGACGAGTGAACTGCTTTGTGGAGACAGACAGATATATAGACAGACAGACAGACAGACAGACAGAAGGGCGAAGAGAGGAACAACAGAATTGATGCCTTAGGGCAGCGTTTCCTAGGACCTGGACCCAAAATCTCTCAAAGGCCTGTTTCTGATGATTCTCCACATCCTGGACCTCAGAGTGGCCTCAGGGAGCCACAGGGAGACGCTCCATTTACTCAGTATAGACCTAAAGTGAGATTTTTGTTTCATTCATTTATCAAAAACTCATACACAATTTTTAGTCAAATGATATTTCTAGACAAGATTAACATGATTTAAAAAATAATTTAATTAATATTTTTCAACAGAAGTCCTTTTTCAAAGTTAAAGCACTAGCAGTAGTGACAATAATACATAGAGGAACGTATTAATTTAGTCAATATCTGGTATTAGTTGTTAAAAGACCAAAACAATTCACACTGTGTATTAGGAGCATACATATGGTGTGACAACAATTTGAGAAAACTTTACCAAATGGCGTGTGGACAAGATAGTCAGATATATTTCAATTTCATACAAGCATTTCTCAAAGATCTATAAAACTTTTATTTGTTTCAGTTCTTAATAATGTGTTCTTGATTAAGAAGTATCAACTGAGAACTTGAGTACAAGAACGCTTCCCTTGGAGACAGAGTTGTAGTACCTGCAAGCTGCTGTAGCTCTGCATTCAGACATCACACACCAATTCATTCTTCCCTTTATATACAAGAAGTTTAATTTTATGCCTGAACTCATTTTTCAGTCCACCCAGGAAGTGAATGTACTTCCAAATTAAAAATCTTTGCAATAAGGTTATCATATCCATCCTTATTTGGAAATGCATTACCTGTTATTGGCAAATGAATTACATTTTCAATTACATTTTGCACTGAATGGGAAGTCATTTGACCCCATCCCTTTATAGTAATACAAACAATAGACATTTACCGGAATACGGGCCTGTTTATTTGACTTAGAGTTCATTCTGCATGCCATCACGAGTGAATGACTGGACATACAAATACTGCAGGAGGCTACGAGCAGTTTGCCAGTGCCTGACATTTGTGTAGAATTTCCGTAAAGGATGTTTTCCTCCAAACACATCCAGCCTCTCATTTAGCACACATCATTAAAACTGGTAGCCTGGATGTCTGTTATGGTTTGGATTTTCACTCAATTGTCTTGTTTGTCAGGAGAAACACAAAGTAATAACAGGAATTGTATGAATGAAGGTCACAATGGAGTCACAATGATCAACTCAGTGATCTTGATCTTGATATTGATGATAGAAAGATGATAGATGATCGATGATAGAAAACACTGGATCATGTGTCATGGTTTCATTCAAATAATTTCCACCTTGTTGGCTGTGTGGACTTCATTGTATCTGTTCTAAAGCTCTTTTCACTAGTTGTTGGTGTTGTATTGCGGTCACTTGCATTACTAGGCTACTTGCAAGTAAAGAATTCACAAATGCTGACTTACTTCATAGCCTGCGTGTTTTTGTTGTTTAAGGCACTTCAGCTGCCATAGTACACATATTGTAATCAGGAATTTGTATGTATCCCTCTGAAACACACATACAAGTACACATTTGACCAGAAGGGTCAGTGTGCAGGTGAAAAATATTATATATTTTTCCCCCTCCAAACTGATAATATGTTTCAAACCAGATCCAAGCCCCAGATGATGCCCAGTAGTGCAAATACCAATACCTCATATCCTTTGGTACCCAAAGATGGGTCATTGGATCATTGGGTCATTTTTTTTTAGTAGTATTTGTTTGTAAAGCACTCTGTGATGAATATAATTTGTTAAAAGTGCTTCTGTGTGCGTGTGTGTGTGTCACAGTTCATAGGGGCCCTGGAGGGTGTAGCAGCTACATCTGTTTCTGTGTGCGTCTGTATGATGACTGATGACTACGTGACTCATGTCTGCACCTCATTCAGGGATTTCTGTTTCTGTTCTGCGGTTTATTTTGTTTGTTTATTTTGTTTAGTCTTTAGTTTTTTTTAGTCTTCCCTGACGACAGCTTCCTGTGCCCCCAGCTCTACTGCTAACCCTGCCCTCTCCAACACCCACACCCATACACTCCCTATCCTAACCTTCTGGTTGGATGTAGTATCAAGCCTACAGGAGGAGAGGCAGAGAGATTTCAGAGCTGCACACAAGGGCCTCATTCACTGAAACCTAAGCATGATGGCTCATAAATCCCGTACATAAATCAACACAGAGTAAATGTAATGAATTCTTTGTGCAGATTACTTTGAAGAATGTAATCTATTGTCAAATCTCTCATCTCACCTACAGAGACATGCATCAAATTTCAAGTGAAGTTAAATTTATGAAGTGCTTTAAACAAAACAGCAGTGCTTCACAGGTCAACAAATGAACTAAAGATTAAAACAGAAAGAAATACATCACACATGAGAGGATTTGAGGCTTTGCGTGTGTGTGTGTGTGTGTGTGTGTGTGTGTGTGTGTGTGTTTATGTGCTGTGTACCAATTTAGGGAACTGAAATCAAAACAAAAATCATAATACATTATTGCAGTTACAAAATCCATGACCTTTTTTTAATCAGCATTTTGAAACATATCTCAGTGTGCTAGTGGTTTGCTTAACAACACAAAGATATTTAGAGAACAATATGATTATTACAAAATTGATTGAAAACATGCCAGTCAATACAGTCCTCAAGACTTCCTGGTTTCCCCACCCCAGTCTCATTTCTAATTTAAGATGGCGCCCAGGTGAAGAATGTGGACGTCCTCCCAGGGCATTTGCCCGGGGCTCTACCCCCCCACCCCAACCACCCACCACCAACAGCAGCTCTCTGTCTTTCTACGTGACTGGTCCAGGGTCTATGAGTGCCAGTGGAGGCCACTATGGCAGCAGATAACACTAACAAGCTTCCTGCCATTACTGCTAATTGCCCCACGGCCCGGAACTCCGCAGACACCCTGGGTGGGGCGTGACTGTGTGTGTGTGTGTGTGTGTGTGTGTGTGTGTCTGTGTGTGTGTGCCTGTGCACAGTGCTTGTATGGTATATTCAGTAACTCAAAGCCAGGCTACAGTCGCGTGTATGTGTTTGCTGCCTTGAGTCACATGCAAACATCCTTCAGACAAGAGATGCGTAGGGAAACATTTACTGCTCAGGCACTTAACACCTCAGAAACCTGCCCACAGCACCTGCCTGCTGCTGACTGACTATACATACTGTGTCCCGGGGAATCTTATGGTTGATGTGTCAGTATTCCTGGGTTTTCACAGAAAAGGGAGGAGGATGACAGGGAAGTAGAGAGAGGAGGAATGGATGGGAGAGAGAGTGTGAGTAGAGGAGGGAATATGTATTTTGTATATTAGCAGAAAAAGCAGGAGAGGAAATGTCCATGATATAAATTGGGCTTTATGGCTCTGATTCTGCTATTCAGCTGACTTAAGTCACGTGTGTATGTCCTTCATGGGGAAATTCATTTGTATTCAAATCGGAGCTGGGCCTGTCTAATCTGAAGAAGAACACACACCGATCAGCCACAACATTAAAACCACTGATAGGTGAAGTAAATAACATTGATTATCTCATTACAATGGCACCTGTCAAGGAGTGGATATATCAATGTCAAGGATATATTGGGAAGCAAGTGAACAGTCAGTTCTTGAAGTTGATGTGTTGGAAGCAGGAAAAATGGGCAAGCGTGAGGATCAGAACGACTTTGGCAAGGGTCAAATTGTGATGGCTAGACGACTGGGTCAGAGCATCTCCAAAACGGCAGGTCTTGTGGGGTGTTCCCGGTTTACAGTGGTTAGTACCTACCAAAAGTGGTCCAAGGAAGGACAACCAGTGAACTGGTGACAGGGTCATTGATGCGCGTGGGGAGCGAAGGCTAGCCCGTTTAGTCCGATCCCACAGAAGAGCTACTGTAGCACAAATTGCTGAAAAAGTTGCTGGCTATGATAGAAAGATGTCAGAACACACCGCAGACTGATCAGATTGTCCATGCTGACCCCTGTCCACTGCTGAAAGAGCCTACAATGGGCACATGAGCGTCAGAAGTGGACCATGGAGCAATGGAAGAAGGTGGCATGGTCTGATGAATCACGTTTTCTTTTACATCATGTGGGCAGCCGGGTGCGTGTGCGTCGTTTACCTGGGGAAGAGATGGCACCAGGATGCACTATGGGAAGAAGACAAGCCGGCGGAGGCAGTGTGGTGCTCTGGTCAATGTTCTGCTGGGAAACCTTGGATCCTGGCATTCATGTGGATGTTACTTTGACACATACCACCTACCTAAACATTGTTGCAGACCAAGTACACCCCTTCATGGCAACGGTATTCCCTGATGGCAGTGGCCTCTTTCAGCAGGATAATGTGTCCTGCCACACTGCAAAAATTGTTCAGGATTGATTTGAGGAACATGACAAAGAGTTCAAGGTGTCGACTTGGCCTCCAAATTCCCCAGATCTCAATCCGATCGAGCATCTGTGGGATGTGCTGGAAAAACAAGTCCGATCCATGGAGGCCCCACCTTGCAACTTACAGGACTTTAAGGATCTGCTCTTGGTGCCAGATACCACAGGACACCTTCAGAGGTCTTGTGGAGTCCATGCCTCAACGGGTCAGAGCTGTTTTGGCGGCACAAGGGGGACCTACACAATAGTAGGCAGGTGGTTTTAATGTTATGGTTGAGCATCACATGCACACAAATATGGGCTGTATACTAGATGGATGTGCTGAGTAAGTTCCATAACCCTGGGGCTTATGAAACCTACTCAACACCAATAATACTGCAGCATTTAAAAAATGCTTGATGCAAAAAAAATAGCTTGATGAAATCAGCATCAATAGATAGATCTGAAGTCTGGAGACAACTGCAGACTAAAAAAAAAAATCAAAGGATCTTCTGAGGAGATCTTTGTTTGTGTTTGTGTGTGCGTGTGCGTGTGCGTGTGCGTGTGCGTGTGCGTGTCGATGAGAGGAGGGCATCAAAGCAGGCCGGCATCCTGTGGGCAGCCCAGGGCAGGACCATTGGGCACAAGGCAGCAGCGAGGTGGGTGTCCTGGGGCAGGCACCGCACCGTCTGCTCTCATACACACACACACACACACACCCAGGCACAAAAGGCCGTCATATAATTGGAGTAGTGTCAGAACTCAGGGGACAGAGAGACGGGAAAGCACACACACACCCACACACAAACCTAAAACCAGAGACACAAGGCACTCAGTAGTCCATCGTATATAAAACACATAAATATATCAATATATATATATTAACCCACGATTTCAGTTTGGTATGAGTTGATTTCTCACAGGCAGTTACGCTGATCAAGGTTCATCTTCTGGTGGAGCTACTTCGTTAAACAGTTTTTTCAATTATTTACTTAACGAATAATAAAGGGTTCTTCTGCCACAAAAAATATGAAAATATAATATAAATATACAGTACATATGCAATAAATGCAGATAATGTATAATATCCTCTGAAATAATTGGAAATTTAAACTAATTTACAGAAGGATACATTTATTAATGTTAGAGCATCAATAAGGTTAGATATGTCCATCCTAGCCTGCCACGTGCCAGGGATTGCCAGAAAGCGTGTCTGTCTCCTTCTGCTGCCAGGATCCATAATGATGATGATGACTAGCCTAGGAGGAGAGAGGCCCAACATGCCCCTGAGAAGCATCTTTACTTACCGTGGCATTTCTGCTTTATTAGAGTTTAGAGTTTATGAGAGAATGGTACAGAATTGTACTTTTAATGAGCTCAGATTATATTTTTATTACATTGGCTGAAAAGTTTGCAGGTAAATCCAAATTCTACCACAAGGTCAGATGTTTAAGCTGAGGAAAAGTGTCATGAGTGATCATAGTGTTGCCATCTGCTGGTGGTAAAATGCATCTTTTTCACTCTCAGCCACCTTTGAATCATGAAAAGGTGAAGTGTAGTATTGCATGGGGCAGTACTTAAACCTGTTGGTGTGGATTATCGAGTGACAGCAGGTTGGAAAGATATAGAGATAAATTAATTTCCCTGTGCAAGCCATGTTAAGGGACAAAAAGCAGGCTAAAGATTTGAACGACTGGACCCACACCTTTCACTCTATAGACTTTATTCACAATAATTAAGCAATTAAAAATAGAAAAACAAGAAAGAAGCCTGAGAAACCTTTGAAACCTTAGAAACCTTGCATTTGATGCCACTTGTAAAGCAGGGTTAATGAATAAAAGGCTTAAAGTTTCAAGGGGATCACTTCATTTTGCATTGGAATGGAAGAATTTGCAAAGCTTTCAGGGCTTTCAGCTTCTCAGACTCAGGGATAATGATGGTTTAGAGATCATGGTTGTTTTTCAGATACTTGAAGCTATATCAGTACTTCTTAAAGGAGATTAAAGACTGACTGACCCAAGCAGCGAACCAAATCTATGTATACATCTGCTTGCAAAGGCATACACAAAAAGCACAGATAAAATTATTCCAAAGTATAACTATATTTTTTAATATTAATATTTAAATTTTTTTTTTTACATTTTTCTTTTCATTGCACATTCATTTTGCACATGTACATAAGTGACTTTCTATTGCTTCATTTCCATTTCCATATTGTCTATATATTTTATTGTTAAAATGATCTTTTATTTCTTGTAGTAGTTTTTTGTATATCTCCTAATTTAGCCCCCTTTTCCTTTTTACTTTAGCATAGTGACTGAGTATTCCACCGCGCAGTTCACTGCACTTTTGTATCACTTATATGTGACAAATAAACCTTTGAATTTGAACTTGAACTTGAGATTACTAGGGAACAATGGACAGATATGTGTGAAACGCAGTATCCAACAAGTAAACAACACTCATGGTGAAGAGTTTTCTGGAAAAACTAGTGTATCTGTTTACAATCATATTTATCAAGGATGCCAATGACTACAACAACAAGTACATTGACGCATACAAACAAGTTGTTTTGTCTTTTGTGTATCATAAAACATTAAAACTAGATAGAAAAATAGATAAAACAAAATAAAAGTAAGAATGATAATTTCAGTGCAAACTCGTGTGAATACAAACTGATCCCAATCATGGAGCTAATCAAAATCATTAGCCCCCACCAGCACTTACGGCCTTTTGAGGTAGAGCCCATCAGAGAGTCAGAATGGAATGAAAGAGTCAGAAGGCAGAAGAAGTACACAAACACTGTGCTTTAAGATGAAAGTTTAAAACCCCTGATGGATACAACAGTGCCCTGGTAAAAGTATCTCCTAGGGGTAAGTGTTGTCCCAGTGTCCTGGGAAAACGTTTCAGGCGTGGCTGGACTGGTCCATTGGCTCTTGATTTGGAAATAATGTCTTTAAAAAAAAAGAGAGAGAGGAAGAAAAATAAGCAACTTCAATTATGCTACTCATAACAATGAATAACAATCAAGATCAGCTATTAGGCTGATACTATTTTTTTTTTAAACTATTTTTCCCATTCCATATCTAAAAGATGATCCAGGTCCTTGTGGCCAGAGATGTTTATATGGGGTCATTTAATTCGGAGTGGATCAGTCCTATTAACCAATTATTAGGCTGCATGTAAACATCGCCACTATATCAGAGTGGACAAAACTGAAGTACAAGTTCAAGTGTGTGTGAGAGAGTTGGTATACCTGGAGGTCCACTTGGGTCGGTGCTCACTGGGGGCTCCTCTCTCTCACTCTCTGAGTCTGTCCTTTATCTGGAAAGCGAGCTCAACTGACTTTATGTATTCCAATATAGGACAACTTTTGGTGCAGCTCTACTCCACAATTAGGCCTAACAGTTGCCTCAGTACGGCAACAGTTATGCAACATAGGACCATCTTGCTTCCAGGAAACATCAGAATATATTTTCACCCCTGTCTCGCACTTTGTTACCTGTTGCAGAAATATTTTAGGCAGTACAAACAAAGCTTCATGATTTGTTGAGTGTCAATTCCATTAATATATCTCACTATCTATGTGCACAACATACTTTCCCTGTTATTGCACGTCCCATTTCTAAATCTTGGCCCATTCCTCCTGGTGGATTCCACTCTGCCTGCACCCTGAAAGTCTCTCTCTCTCTCTTCCCTCTTTTTCTGCCTCTCTCTATCTCTCTCAGTTGGGGTCTCTGGGGTCTTAACAAAGCTTTCATTATGAAAGCACCACAATGGGACCAGGCTTGACTGTTACCTAACACACAACCACAATGCTCTGTTCACACACTGTTCACACAAAGTGCAGTAGAGAGAGAGAGAGAGAGAGAGAGAGAGAGCGAGAGAGAGAGACAGAGAGACAGAGAGATTTGATTGTGATCCAATGGAATTGAATTTATATGACTCCAGGAGGAGGTGGGCAGGAAGCAGGAAGCAGCTCACTCTCATCTCATTGGCCAAACAGCAAATGAGCCAGCAGCTTGCCTTGCCTCAGTAGCACCACAAGCCCGTGTTGCAGTACCAGATAAAGAGAAGAAAAGAAGAAAACACACAAATCTTTCCCCCTTCCAAACATCATCCATTTTCAGGTAGGAGGCTCCACAACTTCTCTTTCTTACCCAATGATTCTGTACAGACTGCTGTCGGTGTCTCCTGCTGCACTGGTTTTCAAATGTTTTCTCATATGATCCATCCTTTCAACTTAAGTAATGCTCCTTGAAAAGCAGTGCTTTACAGTGACGTAAGAACAGCTAAGAGGTGTTGTTAGGCAGGATGCTGAATTCATTTTGTATTTTTGATTGATGACAATAGGCTTATTCAATGTTATTCTTCTGACAACATTACTGCTACAACTTCTGAATAAACACAGAGGAAGCAACATTCCGGTGTGTGGGTGTTTCCTTCCTTTGTATTGGTCTTGCCCAGACAGCTCAGTCGGTAGAGCATGAGACCCTCAGTCTCAGGGTCGTGGTTTGATCCCCACATAGTGTCAACTATCACCTTTGGATAAAAGCGTCTGCTAAATGACTGTAATGTAATGGTTCATGCTACAATACCAAGCACCTGGCCTACTTCTTTTTGGATGTGCATACATTATCTTCTAGCTGCATTTTTCTGATAAGAAATATAGTTTTGAACAGCAGCTAAACAAAGTGGTTGCTAAGCAACACAGCTCATTAATATTTAAATCAACAGGCATGTGATCACGGGTGTGCTTTTAACCGGTATTTAACAACGGCTTCAGATGTGTCTCAGCCAATCAAAACTGAGGGAAGGAACTATCATTTTATTTGGTACAGATACAGGCACTGATCTGTATTCATATCTGTAGGACCAACGCAGCACCAACAGCCCCCACTGGACCTTCCATGAACTTGGAGTCCCGATCCAGGCAACAGTCATGTCCTCAGAGCGGTACCTGCTGCACCATGGACTTCTCCTACCCAACGAGGTTCACACCAAGGAGAGCCTGAAATATGCCCAAGATTTCACAGTGGAAGACACCGATGTGTTTGCGGTGACTTACCCCAAATCAGGTATATATAATTACTCTTATATGCACTGTTATTATATATGATATGTTATTATCAAGGTAAAATAAGGACTTTACTCTCCACTCTCTAAAAGATTCGATCTGTACTCGTGTCTGGATTTTGTATCCACAGGAAAAAAATTCACCTGTAGTTACAGAAAAAAAATCTGAATTTTGTAAAATGATAGACGTGGTCACAAGAAAGATTAAATAAATTGTAAAATATTAATTTGAGAACTTTTTGCATTCAACTTAATTTAATTGTGAAGTGCACAGACACTTGTTGATTGCGAGTTCATGAAACTGCTTCTGTGAACCACAAACACGTTTGCATGTGTGGAATCAGCACACGTGACTTTTGTCTCTGTTCTTGCATTTAACTAGGGACTAATGGTACACTCGGTGTGTACTCAGAAGTTGATAATTCCGAGTCGGTATTCCCGATTTCCAATCTAAATATGTTCCAGTACATCTGCTCAGGAAAACATGGACGCCCGCAGCAAGTCTCTGAACCATAATGGTGCAAAATCATTTTCAGTTTACAGAACTATCTAGGCATGTTTGTTTTGTAATGAACATAGAGGCTAAAATGTTCCTCAATATTGTTTCACGCTGATATATAAATCTAGAATGATGAACCAAATTATTTGGTTAGTTCAATAGTTCAAAACTATATGCTGTGGTCTCTCACATTTCTGTGAATATGTAATGGTCATTATAATCTACTGTAGGCCTACCAGTAATCAAAAGATATGGGCTGTATGTATTCTCTAAACTGAGACATTCGTCTATTTGAAGAGAGCGACTATGTCAGTACAGATCGACTCTTTCAGAGCGTTGAGATTAAAGTCCTTATTTTACCTTCATATGTTCTCACCAACTTAGTTAATTATTACTTTCTTCAGCGGTTCAAGCTCGAAGGGCTGAAACCATATTTTTGTATTGGTTTATTATTCTTTTTTTAAAATTATTTATTCATAATAATAATATTGATAATAAAGATGCTTATACCCAGTAGGTGATTTGTTAATTTTTAACAGGGGGGATGGCCCAATGGGAGCACTAAACATGAAACAGGAAACATGAAATATTTGCACCCCTGAAATAACCAGCAAAGGGAGTGGAATCTATGAATAAAGAACAAGTTTGTGTTCTCTGTGAAATAGTATTAGTTATCACCTCACTGTCAATTTTTATTGGTGGATCATAATGAATTGATTCAGAATTGATTCACTTCTATTGGACGGCTCGAAAAAAATCGGATTAGTTAAAAGAGTCAGTCTTCCCATCACTACTGTGTGCCTCTGACCTCCTCCTGTCTTGCGTTGGGTCCGTCAACGCAAATCTCGCTGGAGCGGGCGATTAACAAATAAACTGCGGGTCCCGGGATTTAGCTAGCGCTAACCAGAAGGATACTCACAGCTCCACCTGCACACACAGCTTCTCCACCTGCACGCACAGCTTCTCCACCTGCACACACAGCTCCACTTGCACACACAGCTTCTCCACCTGCACACACAGCAGCTCCACCTGCACACACAGCTCTACCTGCACATGCAGCACTCTCTCTGCTACTAGGGAATGGAGAGGGGGGATGGCAGGTTAACAAGGGGGATGCACTTTGGTCATTTTGCTGACAAGGAGGATGGCCTCCCCTCTCATCCCCCCTATATAACAACTAAAGTGGATAGAACCAAATAGTACACAAATTTCATTCAAATCATTATGCAAAGAGTTACTTTTCTAAACCAAGGACTTTTCCAAACCTACCATAAATTGTCCAAAAATAGTAACTCTTGGCTTAGCTGAGAAGAGCCTCTTGGGGCAAAAATGGGGCAAGTCTATGGCAAAACAATGATTGAAAAAATGAACAAAGTATCAAAGTGACACATGGCATGCAGTCATACAGTACAAAGTAAGGCACAGTATCTGCCCGAATATGACAGTACTGATTACAATGCAAAAGCCACAGGCTCCAATCATAGCCGGAATGTCAGCTTGGGAGGGGAAAACGGCATGAAGACGCTGCTTCAGTGCCCCATGACCTGTTGAATGAAATCTTGTTATAACACCCAGAGGCCTATATGCACTTCATTTAATAAAACAGAATGGAACAATTTGGCATTGTGTCAGCCAAACATTTTCCAACAATGTCTTTCTTTCTAAAATTGCCCAAGTAATTGAGTTTCCAACACTATGCACAGTGAATGTCTTACTAATGTCTTACAGTAATTTTGGTAGGAATTGATCAGTATGAAGGAAAAGGGCCAGTGTTTTGCTTTAATTAAATACAGCCACAGGAGATGCCATTGTCAGGTCAATTGTGGACATTCAGGAATGTAGTTTTGTGATCTCATTAAATATGACATTTATAATATGATCTAAAAAATAGAATTGAAATGAGTGAAAAGTGACAACAAGAGACCAAGAACAACTTTTCACACTGGGTTGGACAGTAATGTTATATTCTATTCTGTTCAACTTATTCTGTATTATTCTACCATATTTTGTTCTGTTTCAGTTTTACTCTGTTCTGTTCTATTCACTTCTGCAGGTACAACCTGGATGCAGGAGATCCTTCCATTGGTGCTGAATGGGGGGGATCTAACGCCAATCCAAACCATTCCTAACTGGGACAGGGTTCCCTGGCTGGAAGAGACCAGACTAGCATTGGTTGTAAACCGCTTGGCAACTCCACGGGCGCTGGTCACCCACCTTCCCTATCACCTCATGCCCACCTCCTTCTTCAGTTCCAAAGCCAAGGTAAATGGGTGGAAGAAAGTTTATTTTCACAAACAAGAGTAGATACACACAATGTGATTTAACAATTACCACACAAATGTTTTTATTAAACATATTGTTCAAACATTAACAGCCTAAATGTTGAACCTCTAGGATAATGACAAATGATGAAAGGGGGTACTTGAAGTCAGGTGATCCAATCAATGAGATGACATTCAGGTGAGGTGAGGTAGAGGTGTCCTGTCATATAAAAACCCCAAAAAGTTTGGTTACCAACAGTCTGCTCTCTAGAAGAAATCCTCCTCCAATACATCCAGTACATATTCC
The DNA here is from genome assembly GCA_900660455.1 of Gephyroberyx darwinii. Lineage (NCBI taxonomy): Eukaryota > Metazoa > Chordata > Actinopteri > Trachichthyiformes > Trachichthyidae > Gephyroberyx > Gephyroberyx darwinii. The sequence continues at coordinate 27,976 of CABFOQ010054656.1, forward strand.
AATCATTCTGTTCCGTGTTTTGTCTGTTATGTGTCTGTACCATAGGTGATCTATGTAACACGGAACCCTAAGGATGTCATGGTGTCATCCTATTACTTCCACCAGATGGCCAGTTTCCTTGATGACCCTGGAAACTTCCAAGAGTTTATGGACAGCTTCCTGGAGGGACAAGGTACGTACGACTGTACGTAGCCGTTGTTAATTTACGTTTTTTACTTTCTTCACGACCAAGGCACTTACCGACTTCCTGATTTGAACGTCCAGGCTCTTGCCTTACAGAGTGGACGAGAGGTAATTGTCAAATAATCAATTTACTCGTTTTTGTCAAAAGAGCATCATTAAGCAAAAATTAAAAGAAATGGTTGATGAATTTGTCCTTCCATTTGTTTACCGTTTTTTTTAATGCTTCCCCTGGTAACCCTGTATTCAACATCACAACACTATGAACTGTGGGTAATTCCCTCAGGCAAAGTCTGCAGAAATGCAGACTTACGGAAAGTGTGCATAAAGGGCTCAAAAAGTAAACCCTTGCGGACTGAGCGGGAATGCGCCTCCAAGTCTGTGAGTCCATGAGTGTGGACATTGGGATTGGGCCTTGGTTTCAGAGTACCATTGATGATCAGAAATAGGGACCTTCTGAGAAGATGACGTTAATCACCCTCTGATTTCTTTTGAGTCATTTTCCTTGTGCTAAAGAAAAACATCAGCTGACTGCAGTTATACCATGGTCTGTGTTGTCTGCAGTGTTATTTGGAAAATGGACAGACCATGTGAAGAGCTGGAGCCGTACAGAGATGGGAGACAGAATACTTTACATCACATATGAAGAAATGGTCCAGGTAATAGACAGACACAGTTAGTCAGTAACAAGCCTTGGCACTGTTGTAGGCTTTTGGCCGTGGAATTAACCTTTTCATCCACCGTCCAGTGGTTGGTGGATTCCACAATTTAAATGCTACTTTGACTTTTTTTACCAGACAAATTGCCTTTTAGAATAGAGACCAGTTCAAGAAGGTCTGGTGGTAACTCCTACCAACTCAATCTCCTGCTTCAAACTAGAGGTCTGCTAGAAATTAAGCCCTAGCCCGCCTGTGCCTGGCGCCTTTACAGTCCTACCTGAAAACAGCGTGTGTGTGTGTGTGTGTGTGTGCTGTGTTGTTTCTTCCTGGGCATTAATATCAGGCTGTATATCATAAGACAAACACCTGCTGCTTCAGTAACATACATTAAAGAATACATGTGATTGTGTGCACCTCCCACCCAGGACCTGCATGGAGCTATAAGGCGTTTTTCAGATTTCCTGGGTAGTAATCTCAATGAAGAAGCCATTCAGATGATAGCACAGCAGTGCTGCTTCGACAACATGAAGACCAACTGCATGTCCAATTACTCCCTGGTTCCTCAGGAATTCATGGACTCCAGCAAGTCTCCATTCCAAAGGAAAGGTGAGGCCCCTGTGTCTACCAAGCATTTCCCTCACCCGACTCAGCAGTGGTCAGAGGTGCATGTGTTGTGCCCCCTCCTGCTGCTATGCAAGTATTGAAAATCTGTCGGAGGCAGAGTATCCTTTTGCTTATGTTGAAACACTTTATGCATTAACCTCACTTAACAGAAAAAACATGCTCTGTTCTCAGCTCTGCCGCAATATGCAATTCAAAACAGACATAAGTATGTTACTTTTAAGACAGGTCGCAGATCAGGTGGACACAGCCTCAGTAGGAAGGGTGTGAAAACTTGCACTGTAAAATAGCCACATAAGACAAGACACATAAGACAATAAGACACAATAGCCAAATAAGTACATCTCTGAACATATACAGTGCCTCCACATTTAGGGAATATTTGTCCACTGTTTGTCTAATTGATTAATATAGGATAAGATTCCCAGCAGAGACCTAATGAACTGTTCCACTACTCTCCTAAGAGGAACCTAAGTACAAAGTTGCCTCAACAGAGAAAACTATCGCCATTCCTCCCTGTCACTCTCCACTGTATGCAAACCTAATGAGTAATGTACATCTTAAAAAAGGGAGGGCTACAGCTAATAGATTATTCATAGATTCATTTTTTGTGATCATTAAAAGGAAACAGGCAGTCGGTGTGTGTATGAATGTTTCAAAGAGTTCGTAAAACAATTGAAACTGCATTGGATAAGTGAAATTATCTCGACTGGATTTTTGCTAGACAATGCTAGACTAAATGTCTTGTTAAGGAGGACATGTTCCAGTGTGCATCATGCATGCTATGCACAAACCCACACAGTTGTTTGATTGTGTCCCATTACACTATGCAACGGTAGTCAGGACCCTAAATGTTGTTGCTAAGCAGTACGTGCCTAAGCTCTGCTTAATTGTATTGTATTGTATTGTATTGTATTTGGTGTTTGGCAACATTATATTATCGAAAATTGTAAGGGTCTTGTTGACTTCCAATTTTCTCTTAAAGCTATAATAGGCAGCCATTGGCCTTGAGAAAGGAAGTGTATTGTTAGTCCTGCCCGCATACCCCTCAGTTGATCAAGTTCCTGACCTAACACATGTCACTCACATTGATGAGCTGCTACCTAGTCTGAGGCTGAGGTAACCGGCATCAATAAAGCCACCAGAATTGTAGAAGCAGACTATAAACACAGGAATCTGAGCTCTGTGCATCTGACTGTGTTTCTCTGTCACCTCTGGCCCCGAAATGACCAAAAATCAGTTACAACCCCCATGTGCTTGTGCCATGCATCTCTGCTCTGTGCAGCATTGATTCAAGAAGAATGAGCCCTCTGTATTCTTTTGTCAAGTTTCTATCACACCACGTTTGTGTGTATCTCTCTTTGTGTGTATGTTAGGCATCGCTGGGGACTGGAAAAACCATTTTACCCCAGAACAAGAGGTCCGGTTCTCATCCATCATTAACCGAGAATTACAAGGCGAGAACCTCTCATTCCCCTGGGACCTGGAGTGACCAACAAAGAGAAAAAGAGAGTTGCAGTACAGAAAAGAAAGGCGGAGAGGAAGTGAATGAATGAGGTGAATGTGAGAGAAAAAAGAAAATAAAGTGAGGAAGAGAATGGGGAGTGTGGATAATCAACTATGGAATGGACGGTACAACACCCATCTGTTAGTAATGTACTATCTTCTAGGATATGGTTGAGTGGGCGCTTTAGCCAGATACTGACATGCTGTTTTTACTATGGAATCAAATGATTAGAATTGTTATATTTTTAATGATTAGCAAAATTAGCACATTTACCATATTGCATGATTGTGGCAAATATAACCCCTGTAACTTTGCTAAATATTGGATTTTTAACCTTGCTGGTGCAAGTTGTTGACTATTAAGACGTTTTTCCTTAAGTCCTTCTAAATTAGTGCAGCATCATCTTCTCATTAAGAGTAGCCTACTTAATGCCTATATAGAGTGGTGCAGGAATAAGTCCTAAAACCAGGAAATGAGTTAGCATTTTTGCACTTCCGGTTCCCTCATCTCGAAGTCAATGGGTTTTTTGAATGGGTTTTTGGTTAGATGCCTGAAATAAGGTGTGTGGTTAACACAAGCTTAAGAAGTTTTCATGTTTTGTTCTACGAGATAAAATACGTCAGTAAATACTCCACTGGTGAATGTTGAAGCTTTTACGTGTCTTAAAAAAGGCGGTTGCTAACAAGTGGCTAAATGAGACTACAGAGGTTGTCGGGGACATTGAACGCATCACGCCGAACACGGTAACTCATCTCCTCACTAGTCGCCTTTACAGCCTCTAGTTGTGTTTCTACTCTTCCAAACTATTCTGACTCAAACTTTCCAACTTGTAGATTTATCAGTTTCTAGTATTTTTAGTGGTGGTGACGTTGAAGTCATGTGACCGTGGTGTAGTTCGTTGATAGCCTAACGTTAGCTTTTTACTTCTGGAGATTGCATTTACGCTTCAAAAATCATAAAAGTGGTGTTCATTTGTGAAGATTATCTTGCTGAACAAAACGTGTCAGTATCATAAACTTTAGTTAACACAGAGTTTATTTTCTGCAATAATCCAAAATCCAATGGAAAAATCCCATTGGCTTTTTGTGGAGGGAACCAGGGCGATGCTAACTTCTGGGTTGGCCTACAAAATCCCTGCACCACTCTATTGATCCCTGAGAGCAGGGTCACCCAGACATGTTGCCCCTCTTATGATGTCATAATGGGCTGTTACTGCAGTACTGTGATGTCATTACGTCATGCAGGAAGTCATTCCACTAACAGGTTTTTTTACGTTCCCGACCCACTTTTATTACTTCTTGACAAGTTATTACATTACCTGACAGTTTTTATATGATCAGATGCTTCACAGCGTCGAGTGTATTTGCGCTGAGATAATCTGGGGTGTGTTTAGCAGGAGTGGGTGTCCACTCCCTGGAATGAGTGTGCCGCTACGACCGCCGCCACACCGTCGACAGCCTCCGTATACACCTTTAGGATGATGACACGAGCCTGGCCGTTACATGTCGCTTGACCTGCAAACATGCTCTGAGTGTCTGTCCTGAGGTTTTATGTCTTCCTATGTTTGGGGGAGTAACACTGACTCCTACTCTCTTTGATTTGATCTGCACTCTTCTCTCCACATCATCACCAGCACTACCAGCAGCACCACGCCGTCCCAGAGCAGATCTGATCTCCGGAGAGGGATATGTGTCTCACACATTTTCTCTCTTTCTCTGTAGTTTTCTTTCCCTCTTTCTCTTCGTTCCGCCCCACTTCTTGCCCCATCTCTCTTTCCACTCTCAGTTCTCCATGCTCTCATTCCTTATCTATCCCTCTCCACCCACACAAAACCAACCATCGGGTCCCGCCCATTTACTCTTTTCTCTCCCTTTTAGCTTTTTCCTCGTGGTCACCCTTTGGTGTCTCCCGCCCCGTAACAAGAACAATATCATCATCATCACACATCCCAGAGGAAGTCTTCCTGGCAGAGTCTCGGGAGGGAGGAGAGGGATGTGTTTTCTCAGCTCGCTCTCCCCCGGCTTTTCTTCCTCTCGCTTTTGAAAAATGGAACTATTTCGCTTATAGAACCGACACAGATGGACATCAAAACCCGTACAGAGCTGTTACAAAACTGTCCAAGTCAAGTTTTAGTAGCTGAACTGCTCTGATTGGCTGAGCAGTGAACTCCCTGCAGCCCCTGGGGCCTGATAACAATGATGTCACTGCGTCTCATTGGCTTAGGTCGCTGTCAGGCAGTGGAGGAGAGAGCCTGTCCACCGAAGAGACAGCCTGCGATGTGTCACTGTTTGACACTAGCGGACTAAAGCTCCTCTTGGCTGCACTTCTGTCGGTGCTGATGAGAACAAAGCCAAGTATGAGGTTGGGTTAACAGAGCTTAAGAGGTTTGCGTGTTGGTTTGAGAGGGGGGGGGGGTGGCTGAACACATGGCCGCAGCTGTGCTCTTATCTGGTATATGGTTTATGGATACCATCCAGAGGAGGATGCTTTTTAGTTGAGATGACATCGATGAAAATCCTCACAGTGCAGATGAGTTGTTTTGCAGCTTCGGCAATTTGTAATATCCAGAAATGTTTCATATACTGATGATGTTGTGAGACAAGCTCCTTCATGGAAAACCATGGAAGAGTCACTACACTTTTACTTCTTTACCTGTTTTAGCCAATAATCTTTTTCTTCTAAAATTTTCATTTTTTATCTTTTTATCTTTCTGTTCTTATGTAGGTAAAGCACTTGTGTGTGAAATGTGCTCTGTAATAAACTAGACTAGACTTGAAAAAGGTAGAATTGTTTTTCTTTCCACTGATTGTGTTGATGTGACAGATCCAGTTACCTTTGAAGGACCAGGACCTCTGAAATCAGCTGATCTGAAGATGTACCCTGTGAACATGTACACTAACAAACACTGCTCAGGGATATTGCACCATATGTGACAAAATAGATAAAAATCACCCTGTAATTTGAGATGCATTGTCCCTTTCCTCAGGTACACCCACAAAAAACCCCTGTAGGCCTGCTAGCCTTCAAGCAGGTTTCCTAGGAATACGACAAGATAATCTCGAAGCGATCTTAACCGATGAATTTCTTGTCGGGTTGGAATGGGGGAGGAAGTGTCTTCGGTCGAACCAGTTCTCTAACCCAACTGGATGTTTTGTCTGTAAGACATCCACCACTGACAGATGGGATTTCCTCCCGTTGCCAGAAACTTCGAGAACAACCGCAAGATTGACACCTGATAATAGTCGCTCAGCGTGCCGTGAGAAGTGCTTCAAGTGACAGTCTTGTGTCATACGATGCAGCTCAGCATCCACCAATCTCAGTGTTTGTTTTACCTCGTTGTGAAATAGCAGGTGGTTGGCATTTATTGCATCCAGACATCTCAGAAAGCGTCGGGTACACAAAGGTCCGCTGAATTGCAAATTTGAGTGACTTGCAGAAACTTGCCTGACTCTCCGTCTTGTCTACACTTTCTGGTAGTCATTGCATTGTCCTCTGTAGTTAGCTCCACCCTCCAGGTATTTCATGTGCAACGAACCAAAGCTATAAATGATTTGTAGATGCTATCTTGCCCATGTCCGTCTCTCTGTCTGGCTCCCATCTTTTTTTTTTGTATCACACAATCAGAGTGAAATCTCAGACGGTCAGGAAAGGAAGCTCAAGAGTGGAACGTGGCACCGAAGCCTCCGATGTGGACGTGTGAAGGCCTTTCAGCTACCGATGCTTCGAGCCCAATCGCGTCGCTTTGTTCAGGCTCAGTGGGTTGTTCATCTGATCTGAGTCAGCTGCCTGTAGATTCTCGATGCACCTGTCCACCACTCTCATCCCTGTTGTATCTGACATTCCCTCGCTACCGCTTCACAGCTTTGTACCATTTGTCTTTGGGGATACTCTGGGCTCCTGGTCTGTTAATCTTGGTAATGGAGAACTTGTTGCTGCTTACTGATCTTGATCTCCGATTTTTTTTTATTTCAGATGAAGGTTTGTGTGGTCCTTTACCAGTAGAACAAGTTTCATGACCCAAGGACCCATGAAACCCATTCAAAGCCCATGAAGAAGTTTAAAAAATGCATGGTTGTCAGTCGTAATAAGACGCTTTAAGAAGTTTAAGAAGAACATTTTTGAATGAACCTTCTTGAAGATGTCGCAAAGATGATGTTTGATTATGAACGTGTGTCAGTGTAGAGTAATTGTACGCATCTGGTATACTGTCATTATACCTGTTTCCATATCCCAACCCAGAGTTCCAGTCAGTACTGAATAGGCAGGTTGGACCACTTCGCCTAGACAGGCTGCCACTCTGCCTGAAGGAGTTTGATTTCCATTGGTTTTGAGTGTGTTATTGTCACGTGCTCTTTCAGAGGCCCGTTCCCCCCCCGCCAAGATTACTGAGGGACTCATCCATACCTGACATAGCTGCCAATACAATGCATATAAATGCTAACCATGCGTTGCCAGCTGAGCTCCAGTGTCAACACAGTTTCCTACCAGAGCTCCAGTGTTGCGCTACCAAGGCATCAATAACCAACGACACCGAGGCAATCTGATACACTCTGAGTTAAAAGAGCAGGAGATCGTGTTGCAGCGTGTGTCCTCTTACAGGAACCTAGGGCTGCGATGGTGGGTAGGTTGTCTTAGGACGGGCCATACCGGCGCGAGTGGGTGTGTGTGTGTGTGTGTAGTCGGAGGTGCTGATGGGATGTGGAAACACCGCTATGCCCTGAAGAAGAGACCCGGGGTGGAATCCCGCCGAGGCAGCCAGGTATGCTAAACACAGTACACGATCTCCTCTGAACGCCCGGAGCCTCGTCTGCTCTGGTAGAAGTGATTTTCTTGTTTGCTGTGCTGCTTCTGCATCTATGTGGCTGCTAGAGAAAAGGTCATGAAGGACTATTGGTATTGATTGTGGTTGCTCTCGTGCATTTTAGTGCCGTCTCGTGTTTTTAGCGCTGCCTCGGTGCTTTCATGCTTCAGCTGTGGCAGTATCTTAAAATGGTGATGTGCTTGTTCTGTGTTGATGTGTAAAACACTCTGTGACAAATGACGTTATAAACGAATTCTACTTTATTACATCTGTGAGAATGTATGACATTTCATATATTTCGACACTGCCAATCATTCCTGTACACTCGTACTCGTACACATCCCATTACACACCACCGTTTAGCAAAAGTGCAGTGATTAGGGAGCCCCTCCTTCAACGGGACATCCCGGGTTCAAGACGTTCAGTATCCGGCCTGATGAAGTGTCCTTGAGCGAGACGCTGAATCCTGCAGCCGACCCTTTGCTTCGGCATGACTTTGGACGGGGCCACAAGCCATAAGACACATTTCTCCCCCAGGGATCATAAACATGCCTAATTGATGTTATTGCCGTCTC